>CAUYMX010130530.1:0-27950 GCA_963573855.1 Lepilemur septentrionalis | reverse complement strand
ATACTAAGTGAAAGAAGCCAATCTGAAAAGGCTACATACTTTAGTATGATATTAAAATTATATGATATTCTAGCTCTAAAACTTTCGAGACTGTAAAAAGATGAGTTGTTGCTGGGGGCTGGAGGAGTGGAAGCGATGAATAGGCAGAGCACAGAGGATTGTTAGGGCAGTGGAAGTTTTCTCTACGATGCTGTATGGTACATACATGTCATTTTACATATGTCAAAACCCATAGAATACAACACCAGGAGTGAACTCTAATGTAAACTATGGAATTTGAATGATAATGATGTGTTATTGTAAATGTATCAATTGTAACAAATGTACCACTTTAGCGTAGGATGTTAATAATGAGAGAGATCACAAGCGTGTGGGGACAGGGACTATATAGCAATTCTCTGCTTTCTGCCCAATTTTTCTGTGAATGTAAAATTTCTCTAAACAAAAGTCTATTTTAAAAATTTCTCAACTCATAATTTTAAAAATACCTTTGTTCAAATCAGAATCCAAACGAGATGTACAGTTGTATGTCTTAAGATTCTTTTTTTTTTTTTTTTTTGACAGAGTCTCACTTTGTTGTCGGGGCTAGAGTGCCGTGGCATTAGCCTAGCTCACAGCAACCTCAAACTCCTGGGCTCAAGCGATCCTTCTACCTCAGCCTTCCAAGTAGCTGGGACTACAGGCATGTGCCACCATGCCCGGCTAATTTTTTCTATATATATTTAGTTGGCCAATTAATTTCTTTCTATTATTAGTAGAGACGGGGTCTCGCTCTTGCTCATGCTGGTTTCCAACTCCTGACCTTGAGCAATCCGCCCACCTCGGCCTCCCAGAGTGCTAGGATTACAGGCGTGAGCCACCGCGCCCAGCCAATGGCAAAGATTTTAAAAGAATTTGGTGCTCAATATTGTGGGGAAGCCAGTACTCTCCCTGTCTCAAATAGATTGTTTATGCATAGGTGGGAACTGAGGTTGAAGTATGGGAAAGGACTAGAACAGTCAGAGGTGGAGAGCACAGTTCCTGTAAAGAGGTCTCAGATGTTGGCCGGGCATGGTGGCTCATGCCTGTAATCCTAGCACTCTGGGAAGCCGAGGCAGGAGGATCATTTGAGCTCAGGAGTTCGAGACCAGCCTGAGCAAGAGTGAGACCCCATCTCTACCAAAAATAGAAAGAAATTATCCAGACAACTAAAAATATGTAGAAAAAATTAGCCAGGCATGGTGGCACATACCTGTAGTCCCAGCTACTTGGGAGGCTGAGGCAGTAGGATTGCTTGATCCCAGGAGTTTGAGGTTGCTGTGAGGTAGGCTGACGCCATGTCACTCTAGCCTGGGCAGCGGAGTGAGACTCTGTCTCAAAAAAGGAGGTCAGATGTGGCATTAATCTTGGCCATCCCAGATGGAGATTTGATGGAAGTTCTTGATGGGGTGGGAGGTTGGCGAGCAGGAGAGCAAGGAGAAAACAGATGCAAGAGGGTAAGTGTCACCTTGGATGCCATTGCATTATGTTTCCCTTCATAAGTCTTCGTTGCTAATGCTTTTGATTTTTTATAAAGTATCCCAGGAATCAACTCTTAAAACCCAGCACACATTCATACTGGTTTCTTTTTAAAATTGTATTCACTTTCAACATTCACATCGGGGAACACAGTGCAGTAGCAGAAACAAGCTCAGCCTGGCATTTCTGAGCAGTGTGTTCAGCAAAGGCGCCCCTGGATGCGTAGGGTGGGGTAACAGTGAGAGCGCCAACCTCAGTTTATTAGCTGTGGGGGTTCAGGCAAGTTGTTCAATTTGTTTCCTATATATTTGTATTTGTATAAGTAGAAATAATAACACTAACGCCACGGTGGTGTTGTGAGGATTAAAATTGTGTATGTAAAATCCTGAGAATTCATATGTGTTCAATAAAAGTAGGTTTCCTTCCTTTTTGAGAAAAACCAGCCAGGGGACTAGTTATCCGACAGGCCTCACTCCACATCACCTTTCCCGTGTGGTCTCCATTCCCAATAGGCCTTGAAGCCTCACACTGTCTGAGCGACTTGCTAACACATGATAAAGGGTTCTTGGCAAAAAAAAAAAAAAAAAAAAATTGAGCTGCTTCTTATTTAGTTGGTCTCCAGGCTGAGAGGAAATCTCTGGCTTCTGGTAAAATACTTCTGGGTTCAATCCAGAACAACCTCCATCCAGCTCCCCTGCTGCGCAGGCTAATGCATTGTGGCTTGGACAGTATGTGACCCCATCTGGTGAGGAAATGGAGAACAAAAAGGCAAACAGGAGCCAAAAAGAGCCTCCTAAAACATATTTTAATCATGCCAGTCTGGCAGGACCATCTCGGAGCAGCTCGTGGCTGTCAAAACTTGGGGATTACCTGTGGCCATCACGTTAGAGACACAAAAACCTATGGCTAAACAAAAAGGCCAGGACCTGAAGTGCATACACAGAAGGGGAGGAGGCTCGAATGTTCCATCTAATGAGACACATGGCAGTAAGTCACGTAGCTTCTCAATGCTGCTGTGGCTCTTGTGACAGTCTTCCTTTTGAGAGGTAGTATGGGGAGGGTGTGTTTAAAATAAAAATAAAGAGACGCATCAACATCAGAAATGGAAAATCAAGATGTTCATTTCCCCACTGCTTTCTTCCAGGCTGGTGCATCAGAGTCACCTGCAGGGCTTGGTAAACACAGATTCAAGAGCCCCTCTCTGAGTTCAGGCTGCTGTAACAAAGTGCCACAGGCAGGGTGGCTTGTCAACTACAGAAATTCAGTTCTCACAGTTCTGGAAGCTAGAAGTCTGAGATGGGGTGCCAACCTGGCCAAGGTCAGGTCCTGATAAGCACTCCCTTCTGGGTTGCAGACTGCTGACTTCTCTCTGTATCCATCCTCACACTGTGGAAAGAGGTCTAGCAAGCTCTCTGGGATCCCATAAGGGCACTAATCCCATTCATGAGGCTTCACCATCTTGGCCTAATTACCTCCCAAGGACCCCACCTCCTAACACCATCAAACTCCAGGCTAGGATTTCAACATACGAATTTGGGGCCAGGACACAAACATTCAGCCCACTGTACTGGGTGGCAAGGTTCTTGGGTATCTGTGATGCTTTTGTTGGCTGGAAACCAATGGCATTAAATTGGGAGAGTCTGTTATGGGCTGTGGGATGAAGCAATATGAAGCAAATGTGGTCTTCTGTTATCTGGGATGTGTAGTGAAAGCATGAAATATTAATACCAGGGTGGGAAGGAGGGAAGGCAAGTGTCCATGCTGGGGAGGCCAGGGAGAATCTCAGTGTAGGATTTTTTTCTTGGACACTAGTGCCCTTCTAGTTTGTCACGAGTACAGGTGAAACTTGTTTTCCTATTTATAGGAACCTGCCTTCTTTAAAACACCCAAAAACGGAAATTAATTTTCTCACAGTTATGGAGGCAAGAAGTCCAAATCAAGGTATCAGTAGGGCCATGCTCTCTTTGAAGTCCCTGGGGAATTCTTCCTTGGCTCTTCCTAGCTGCTGATGGTTGCCAGGTGTCCTTGGTGTCCTTGGCTTGCAGCAGCATCACTCCAATCTCTGCCTCCATTGCCACATGGCCTTAGGGATCTGCTTTTTTAAGGAGAAAAATTAGTGTGGACTGTGTTAAACACTGAAAGAAAATCTCCCCGATCCCTTCAGGGCCAGGCAAGGTAATAAAACACACAACAGCCTGATGGAATATGGTAACATCAGGCAGCTTATGCAAAGGAGACTTACGTTGCTTGATAAAGGACTCCATTGCTTACTCCCATAAACCACTTTATTCTAATACAGCTCAGCTCTGCGTTAGTTGTTGAGACTACTAAGGTGAAGATGACACACAGCCTGCCTTCAAGTAGATTACACTCTAGCAGCGGAGAGAGGTGAGCTAGTGCATTTCCACACTGTGTGCTGACTGCTGTGTGAACAAAGTGCAGTTGGAAAACAGAGGATGTGGAGAGGAGGTGTCAGGATGGGCTTTATAGCAGCAGACACTGTTAGGTAGATAGTAGGGGATTCTGGGTCTGCTAGGGATGAAAGAGGAAACTTTGCCTTGGTGCAATTGCCCCACCCTAATCCTCTGTATACCTGGGGGAGGAGGGAATACCCTATGAATTGGAATTGCCTAATCATAACTTCAAGCACCAGCTGCAAAAGAATGCAGAGGACTCTCTAGCCCACAGTATAAGCACCATAGGTACCATAGAGTCAGGAAATTGACCTAGAACAACTTGCATGCATAGTAATGCAACTCCCAACTGTCCAATCGAAGTGGTTACATGGTGATGCCTGAACCATGAGGGAGGTTACAATCCAGGCACTATAAAACAAGACGCAGACCATAACCAAGCCCTTTTTTGCATCCTTCCTTTTGCTCTTTTCCTTCTGCAACAATGGGCCCAGTCATCATCTGTGGCATATAATTATGCTCTGTAAACCTGTATCTTGCTCTTGCCCTATAATCCTATCTTTCTTTCCTCAGTAAACCTCATTTTCATGTTAGCCCTACTTTGGTGTGTCTGGTCAGTCTTCAGCCAGTCTTAGTGCACTAAGAACCAACATTTCAGACTGAAATCTGACAACACTAGAGCTGAATTTTGGAAGAAAAATACATTGTTTGGTAGTCACGGTGTTTGGAGGGTTTTCTGGGTAAGATCCTGGTGGAGCGAAATGGTATATCCAGTAGTGTGAGCTATTGCTAGCTAGTTCAAAAAGGGTAAGTCAGGAACTGGGAGGTGGAAAGGGGTGCAATTATAGTTTTGGACAGGGGTGAGGGCCTTTTCATGCTAAGCTTTAAGAACTTGAATGTTAGCACATAGGTCTGGAGTAGTCAAAACCAAGTGATCACCAGAACTACCTGGGGAACTTCCAGAATGAAACAAAGCTATATAAATTCCTGGGCCCCATCTTCAGAGATTCTAATCCAGATGTCTGTGGTGGGCCTTGCGTGCACCCTAGGTGAGCATGGAGGAAAAAGCTGATTAGGAGAAAAGAGGCTAGGAAAATCAAAGCAGTAGGGTAAGAAATGACCCAAAGCCAAGTGGAGATTAGTTCAATGGATTGTAGGACAACTAGATCTCTTTAACCCATTTTTGAAAGGAACGTTTAGCTTTAGAGAAGGCAAAAAGAGACTGTCTTTTGTGCAATCTTTTGGCATTGCAGAAAATTTGCTCATGTGCTTTGGGGCATAAGAGTGTTAGCAATACCTTTCTGGGTTTGGTGGGAGCCTCACCCATGAGTAAAGTTTATTTTGCACTATAAGCTTCACCTCAAGTGGTAAAAATAATGGCAACAAAAGAAGCATGATAATATTTATTGTTACAGTAAGTACTTGCATTTGTTTCTCCTAAAATTTGATAATGATAACATGTTTAAATTTACTTTGCATATGAAATAAAGCTAGTAGGCATGAATTCATCTGAGTGAAGACAAGATTGGCCAAGGCTGAACTACAACCACTAGTAGTGAGTGTCTGCTGCAATAAGCAAATCAGCAACAGAGCTTAAAGTAGAGCAAATCCTTTGGCCAAAAAAGAAAAAGAAAAAGAAAAAAAAATGCTGGAAGTTCTGCTAGGAAGCACTGGGTTTTGAAGCACAAACTTTCATTGCTTAGGGAAAGAGTCTGCCATAGATTTTCCAGGTGTTTTGTTTGGAGCCAGACAGCTAGTATTGAGCTCTCACCCCCCATAAAAATATGAAATGTATAAAAGTAGTTTAACTCAAAGTTTATAAAATAAAAAAATGTCATGAACTTATTTATATTAAATGTATAATCTATTTTCATAGATTCTCATCATTAAACTTTTTATATCATGATGTGCCAGATTTTATTTTCCAAAGATGACAGTAATAATATTTCCCAGATGTATTTTTACATGGTGACTTTGACATTCCTCCCATTGAGATTTGGGTTTATGTTCCTTTTATGGGTTAATATGTGTTTTCCCCCAAATTCATAAGTTGAAGTTCTACCCTCAGAATGTGACCCTCATTGGAGATAGGGTCTTTACAGAGATAACCAAGTCAGAATGAAGTCATTAGGATGGGCTCTGATCCAATATGACAGGTGTCCTTTTACAAAGGGGAAATTTGGATACAGAGCCATACAGAGAGGGAAGATGATGTGAAGACACAGGGAGAAAATAGCATCTGCAAGCCAAGGAGGGAGGCCTGGAGTAGATCCTTCCCTCACTGTTCTCAGAAGGAACCCACCCTGCTGATGCCTTGATTTTGGACTTCAAACCTCCAGAATGGTGAGATAATAAATTCTGTTGTTTGAGCCACCCAATCTGTGATATTGTAATGGAGAAAATGGCCTGAAAGGTGGTAAAAAATATTTTCTGTCTCTTCAAAACCCCCTCGCTCTTTTTGAGAACTAAAGCCCACATCCCTGCCCCAGGCCAGTGGTCGGGAGGGGCTGGAGAGTGTCCTTTGTTCTTTATGCCACAGGCAATAGCTCAAGGGAATTGTATGGATGGAGGTCACAAGACTATCTTAGCCAAAAATGAGATTATGGGATTAATCAGAACCTTTAAAAAGCTCTGTACTTCAAGGCCAGGTGCAGTGGCTCACGCCTGTAATCCTAGCACTCTGGGAGGGAGGTTTGCTTGAGGTCAACAATTTGAGACCAGCCTGAGCAAGAGTGAGACCCCCTGTCTACTAAAAATTGAAAAATTAGCCAGGTGTGGTGGCATGCACCTGTAATCCTAGCTACTCGGGAGGCTGAAGGAGGAGAATGACTTGAGCTCAGGACTTTGAGGTTGCTGTGAACTAGGCTGATGCCACAGAACTCTAGCCCAGGTGACAGAGTGAGACTCCCTCTTCAAAAAAGAAAAATAAGAAAAGAAAAGAAAAAGAAAAAGCTTTGTACTTCTGCTCAAAAATAGGACGTTGGTACTTTGAGACAGGAGTCTGCCAACCTCCTCATTTGCCAGCAAATTAATAAACTTCTCTTTCCTTCTCCTCAAACCACTCGTCCTTGTTCCTCTGATGCAGCCTCAGGGACAAGCGCTGAACTTTTGGTAACAATACTTTGTTATGGCAGCCCTAACAAACTAACACAGTTTCCTTTGCTTGAATCTGGGTGGCTTGTAATTAATGTGGAAGAGACATTATGTGACTTCCTAGGCTAGGTAATAAAACACAATATAGCTTCCACTGATTCTCTTGGGAAACTGGTCTGTGAGGAAGCCCAGGCCACTTGAAAAATTCCTATGTTGGTGTTCTAGCCAACAATTCCAGCTGACAGCCAACATCAACTGCTAGAGATATATATTGAGACACCTGCAGATGATTGCTGCCCCAGCTCTGGGTCACCCCAGTCTTTAAACCCTCATAGATGAGTCCCAGATACTATAATGCAAAGACATTTCTTCTTCTCTATGCCCGTTGTGAATTCTTGACTCACAGAAGTCAAGAGCATAATGAAATTATTGTTTCAAGCAACTAAATTTGGGGATAATTACATAGTAGTTTATAACATTTCTGAAAATTTTTTTCACAAGTTTTTATCTGATATGGCTGGTGTTTTTGTTGGTACCTTATCTCCTAGACAATGGTTTGAACTTCTCTTGGCTCTTAGTGACATTGGCCCAGACATCAGTCAAGAACAATAGGTGACCCTGCCACGAGTCATTTTAATATACTACTGATGAATGAGTTTCAGAGAAACTGAATGAGACTGAGAGCAGTGGCTCAGGGGTGAGGGTAGGCTTTTCAGAACAGCTTCTGAGACAGCTAAGAGTTCATTGGCAAAGTTAGTGCAGTTTGCCTGGAGCAGGGGGGTGTCTTGGAACCCCACTCTCAATACTTTCCTCACTTGGAGCATAGAGTCCAAGAAAAAAGCAAAAGTGCCAACTTGCCAGGGGGTGAGAAGTATTTGCTGTTCTTGAGAAAGGAACTGGGAAGTAGACTATGGCATGAACTAAAATCTCAATCAAACTACACAGCACTGCTAACCTGACTCCACCACAAGTTAAATGTCTGGATTCCTCATATGTAGGGTCAGGGAAGAGGACATGGATCCATTTGTACTGCGGACGTATGGTCATCAGATTCGAGATGTCCACACATGAGAAGAATGTAGTCTGTAAACCTGCCCAATTATTGCCTAGATTGCTCTTGTTTTTAGTTTTTTATTTTGCCTCTCCTTGTTTTAAATTTGTTTTTAAAATTTCTTTTCCCTCCATCTTTTCCCTTTTTCCTTTGTTTATATATTTTTCTATCTGAACTTTGCACTTAATATTAATCTTATTTCTTTTCAAGTTATTAAAATTGTTCACAGACATCATTTTAATGATTGTAAAATATTCCATCATAAGAATATACAGTAATATATTCAACTCTTGGGGCATTTAGAATGTTTTCAATTTTTTCTCCTTAAAAGAAAACCTGCAACAAACATTTGTACATAAATATTTGTTCATATTTCTGGTAATTTCCATAGGATAGAATCCTAGAATGAATGGATCAAAGGGAATGGGCAGTAAGATCCAAGCTCTATATTGCCAAATGGTTTGCTAAAAGATCTGTACCACTTTATACTTCCACAGGCAGTGTATAATTGAGTTCTTACTACAACATCCATCATCCTCGCATAATTTGCTAATTTGATAGAGTTTCCTCTTTCCTGTTTTGCATGTCTCTGGTCATGTGAGGTGGCTCACGCCTGTAATCCCAGCACTCTGGGAGGCTGAGGCGGGTGGATCACTCAAGGTCAGGAGCTCAAAACCAGCCTGAGCAAGAGCAAGACCCCGTCTCTACTAAAAATAGAAAGAAATTAATTGGCCAACTAAAAATATATAGAAAAAATTAGCCGGGCGTGGTGGCACATGCCTGTAGTCCCAGCTACTTGGGAGGCTGAGACAGAAGGATTGCTTGAGCCCAGGAGTTTGAGGTTGCTGTGAGCTAGGCTGATGCCACGGCACTCTAGTCCGGGCAACAGAGTGAGACTCTGTCTCAAAAAAAAAAAAAAAAAAAAGATAATGAAGGTGACTCTATAATTTAATGGAATGGGAAAATAAGAAAGAATATAAAGACTTTTATAATTATCTGCTCTTTAAAGTATAGCATATATTTTTGATTCTAAGGATTCTAGTTAAGGTAGAAAAATTTATCTGAGTCTTAAATCTCCCTATCTTAAAATAAATATACTTTGATCTGAAGGTATTGTATAAATTCATAGATGTCTTCCTTACCTTCCTCTCAAATTTCAGCCTCCCCTAGGCTACATGGATTCTGGGAGTCTGATTATATCCTATTTCCTAGGAACTGGCCTAACTAGCCTTCTTACCTCCTCATAGATCAAATTTCTTTTTTTCTGGTTCAAAACTCCCAAACTCCTAGAATTCTGTGAGTTCTTGCATTTAATCAGGATCTCCCAGTCTGAGGATATGCCTTCTCCATGGGCACGGCAAAAGTAATTGGAGTGTCCCTCTTTGAGCTCAGCTAATTGATTCTCAGCTCTGGGTAATTTGAAGATCTGGAATTACCAGAGAATATAATGCTTTCTCAGAGTTTGAGGATTTTGCAGAATGAGTGAATCTTTCTGATTATCCATCACTTTATTATTACAGATGATATACAGAGTAGAAGTTTATAAGATTTCACCAATTCATTATATTTTGAGAGATATCTT
The DNA here is from genome assembly GCA_963573855.1 of Lepilemur septentrionalis. NCBI lineage: Eukaryota > Metazoa > Chordata > Mammalia > Primates > Lepilemuridae > Lepilemur > Lepilemur septentrionalis. The sequence continues at coordinate 18,313 of CAUYMX010130530.1, read as the reverse complement.
TTAAAGTTACTCTTTTTTAAAAAAATTAAATCCATGATGTCTAATTTTTTTTGTCCTTTGTATCCTTTTAAAAATATAGAGACACAGAAAACATCCTTAATAGTTGGGCTCCTATTAACAGAGATTTTAATATAATAAGTAAATTCAAGAAATAGGAAATGCTTTAAAAAGAATGAAAACAAGAGTTTATAACCCCAAATCCATGAATGTTTCCAACACATGATTACAAGGAAAGTATTTTAAGTCTTTGCCCTAGTTTCACATGCAGTCGAAGTATAAGCGGTATTTTCTGCTTATCCTTTTTATTATAATTTCACTATTTATACTGCACCACGATGAGAGGAGCATTGTATCTGAAATCATTATGAATTATTGTTGGCAGGAAGAAGAACAGCCAGAATAAGTGATTAAAAAAGAGAATGAGGCAAGGGTCTGGTGGGGATAGGGTGCGGAGCTGCAGCTGCTACCTCAGCATGAAAACAGAGACCTGTTATGCACGCAGGGGGAACACACGGTCTGCTTCTATCCTTGCAGAGCAGCTATTTCCGCTGAGCTCTCTGCTGACTCTAGTTCTCAGTCCAGAAGGAACTGGCACAATGTTTACTACCTGGAGGGATCAGAAATAAAGACCAAAACCCCCATGGTGCCTTTGAACAAGTAAGCTTAGAAAGCCACAGAAGGGTAGACAGATTGCTAATAGCAAAGAGGGGGTGTGTGGCTTCTATAGTATGATCCTAAGGGAATACTATCATGGGCAACCAGGAAGAAGGAAGAGCTAGAGCTCTGCCATACAAATATCTCATTGCCTGGGTAGAAACTAATTACAGATACTGGCCCTGTGTTTGTATACTGTTTAGAAGACTGCTTAGGAAAAATGGGCACACAGAGGCAGCCATTCCTCTGTTGGAAATTGTCTCTTGGCAATTTCCTTCCCTTGGTGTGGTGAGCCCCCCATTTTCCACATAAAATGCACTGGCACCTGGACACATAGCTTTTTGGAAATTCTTCTGAGTGCACTTCCTGGGACATGCCAGGGTCATGGCAGTCACTAGGGATTATAGAACTTCAGAATTAAAAAGCCAGAAAGGACTTTGGAGGTCATCCAGTCAGCTGTGTATGCCCAACAGACTCTGAGTGAATCATGAGTTTTCATCGAGTTTGGCATCTGCCTGTGAATTTACATGATGTCACTTCGATGCTGACAAATGAGCAGCCTGGCTAGAGCCAACGCTTGTGTGGGATGCTTCATCCACAGGCGTTGGCTGGTTAATTTGATGAGAAATCAGTTCTTTCTGACTCAGTGGACTGCAGCACCAGCACGTTTGCCTCGTCTGGGCTTCATTTTCCTGTCACTGTCACTGTGTCTCTGAGTTCTTCCCTTCCTCACTCTGCTGCTGACTTTCTGGTGGAGTAGCTAATTGGCTCAGTCTTTACCTTCTGCCCGGCTCTCCTGGAATTCTGGCTATTCAATCTATCTTTTCAAATCAGAGAAAAAGAGGGCTAGAGATCAGGTCTCATGTTTCAGAATGTGGGTTGATTGCCCTTCTTCTCTCAAGCTGAAGTTTTCCCTTCTCTTCTGAGGTCAGGATCTCTCTGTTCCCCTTATTCCCTCCCTCAGCAGCACATTGGCAGGATTAGATGATGGAAAAGGATGTACTTATTCTAATTTCAGCCTGTGGGTCAGGGGCCTGGGATCAGGCAAGACACGAAGAGGAAACTGCAGAGATTTAGCTCCAAAGAATACTCTGGAGTTGAGTAAAGACACAGAGGCTGCATCCTTAAGCTAAGGGGACTTCCTAACTATGGAAGCAATGAACCAGAGGTAGAGCAGGTTGTAGGCCTGTCTCATAAATGTACTTGGTCAAAACCTGTCTCCTAACCTGAAGCTGTGAGCCTGAGAAAGATACAGGTACATTAGAGAGAGGAATGTTGAGAGAAACCAGAAAGACTGTATGATTGAGATAAGCCAAAACAGGAGAAGACAAATTTCACATTGAGGATGAATACAATGTCCATTTCATTTCTGAACCAATAAGTAATCCTAATCTTGTCAGAAAAGCTTGAAAATTATGATAGTTAAATATTATATTAAGGAGGAAAAAAGCATAAGTTTTAAATCAGTGATTTTCAAACTTGGCTTTACAATCATTCTGGGGAGCTTTAAAAAATAATGATGCCTGGGTTCTACTCTCAGAAGTTCTGATTTAATTGGTCTGGTACGCTGGCAGGGGATTGGTATCTTTAATGTCAGCCTAGGTAAATTTAATCTAATAGTCAAGGCTGAGAATCATTGTTCTAAAAGGAAATATCATAGGTAACAGGGTAACTTTCCAGAGATTAAGTTTCTTTTTCTTTTCTATACAGAGAGAGGTATCATAAAAGCACCTTGAAATTACAGTAGGGTTCTCCTTCAGAAGGGAAGTTACTTTGGAATCTGAAAGTGGTTTCTTTCAGACAGGCGGGTATATAGGAGTTCCAGAAGTCTGAACTCAACAGTCGCTGTCTAGAGAAAAAGAGATATAATTAGATGCTCTGTGTTTTTACAGTTCAAGAGAAAAGGCTGCTCAACCCTTAGTTGCAGATCCTCAGAGAGAGAAAAGGGATAGTGGTTGAGGGTCCCCTGATGTCCTGGTAGGTATCTGTGCATGATTCTTACCTTTGCCTTTGCTGCTCTGTGCCTGAAATTCCCTTCTTCCTCTTACCAGGTTTCCAGCTCAAATTTCAATTCTCCTCTCTGAAGTTTTCCCCGACCACCTCAGATAAAATTAATCTATCTTGCATTCCTAGAGTGCTGCATACATATTTCTATTCCCAGACTTGTCACTTTGTATTACAGTTATTTGTTTACATGCCTGTCTTCTTTCACAGCTAGACTGTGAACTTCTTAAAATCAGAGACTTCACTTTTCATCTTTATGTAATAAATGTTGAGAGTGCCTGACATATGATAGGTGTATAGCAAATATTTATGGAACTAATCAGAAACAATAAGTTAGGTTCCTAGATAGTTCAAAATCCTATTTAACTTACAACTTAATTGAAATAAATATATAATCAATGAATGGTGGAAATCAATGATGTAGAATCATCTGAAATTTGTTTAAATACACAGAATAAATATGAACATAAAACGCATAATGCAGAAACCTCCCAACATGCCACCGATCAGTGGTCCAGGGGTCAGAGCACTGTGGGGGAGGGGGTGGGTAGAAGAGTAGCTGGAAGTGAGGCTGGGAGACTGGCTGGAGGTCATTGTCAGAAGCTGTATGTGCTATGGGGAGCATTTGGATCTTAGGTGTTGTGGAGCTACAGGAGTCCTCTAAGCAGGAAATGACAAAATCAGATTTATCATTTGGACAAGGATAAATTAGAAAGAGATCAGTCTTGTGGCTTTCTGGTGGATTTATCATAGTGTGGTAAAGTGGGGAGATGAAGGAGGAGGCTACAGCCCAGTTGAGAGATGGAAAAATGTGTCTTCTCTTCCTAGTTCGATCTAATAGACTTACCAATTGTGATGGGCTGAATTGTGTCTCCTGCAAAATTCATATGTTGGAGTCCTACCTCAGTACCAGAGATATGAGTGCTTAGTACCTCAGACTGTGACCCTAGGGTATTTATAGAAGTACTTGAGTTAAAATAAGGAAAATTAGGGTTGGCCCTAATACAATATGACTGGTTTCCTTATAATAAGAGGACAGTAGGACACAGACATGCAGAGGGAAGACCATGTGAGGGTGTAGGGAGAACCAGCCACCTGCAAGCAAGGAGAAAGTTCATAAGAAACCAACCTTGTGACACCTTGATCTCGGACTTCCAGCTTTTGGAATTGTGAGAAAATAAATTTCTGTTGTTTAAGCCACGCAGTCCATGACACTTGGTTATGGCAGCTTTAGCAAACTAATAAACTCTTAGGACATAATCTATTGTCAAGTTATGTTCTGCTTTTATGTATTATTTTTTCATGACCTAAAGCCCTCGGGCTTGGTGCAGTTTATGGGCTAGAGAACAGACATCTTAGCATACAGTCCTTGACTAAACTTCAAAATAAGCATATTCTAGAAATGCCCCATAGAAACCTAAAGTTTGGGCAAACATATAAAACCTTGAAAAAAGATAATTTTTTATCCATTCTAGATTTCTCTGAATTAATATATTAGAAATTTATATTTATCACTTTTTCCTTCCCCATTGAACCCCAAGCATGCATTGATGTGCATTTAACTATATGACCTACTGAGAGAATCTGCAATGCAGCCCTGGTGGCTTTGTTGGTAGCAAATAGCCCTGTCTCACTGGCTACAGTGACCACAGGAGTGGTCAAGGGACTCAAAGAGAGCAAATGCACAGGCTGGGCTGAGCAATCAGACTCTCTCTCTCTCTCATTTGAACCAAGAAACCTAGAAATTGAGGGCACTGGTAGCTGAATGATGTTTATGGTAGAGACTAAGAATGACTATTGCTGGGGTCTCCTGATTTGGTTTCTTCTTCGGAGGCCCCTTGATTTGTAGGAGATCTCTGTCTTATAATAAGTGCCACAGCCCCCTTTACTTGAGCCATGTTAAGTAGCTTTCTCTTCCCTGCAACCAAATGTGACCTAATACAAAGGATAAAATGAATTCTAAGGCTGAGATTAAGCTTTAGAGACTAAAACCATAAATAACCACTATCCTTTTATTCTTTAAAGCAAAGGACAAAGTCTGTACCACAAAGGGGGTGGATAGAGAAAGTAAAACAAAAGTGGTAAAGTAGCTGCTTCCATAATTCTTGCAAACTTTATTTTGGATCTCCTTAAAATGATATTTTCATCCAAATATGAGTGAGTATATATGTATAAACATATACATATGCTAACTATGCCAGAAAAATACATGTCTTACTTAGGAGAGAAAGAAGGCAGAGAATATGGAATTGAAGCATGAAGTTCCATGATACACATAGAAAAAAAAACAATTTAAAATCTACCTCTATAATACTAAAATGTACAGATGAAACATGATCATTGTTTAACTTTTTTTAAAGAAGCTCTAAGTAAATGCCTAAATTTTTCATTTTCCTCAGCTATTTTAATTGTTATAAATAGCCAATTGAAAGGCGTTACCTAAAGCCATGTATTATTTTTAATAAGGAAAATTTTAGTAGCTTTCTGAATTGCATCTGAATTCCTATATGTGAGCATTTAATCATTCTTAATTCACTGAAAATACTTGGTGAGGTGATTTGGAAGTGTGATTTATTTTCCTCTTCTCTTTGACTCAGTTTTGCCACACAAAGATTACTTTCTATGGGCATTGCCATAGGTTCGGACTAGTGGCTCAGCTTCCTCTTTCTCATATGAGGATGTACAAAGTTTGGTGAGGCTTTCTGGATTCAATAGAACCACATTTCTAGACAGGGTTCTGCATTCAATATTACATCCGAAAATGGGATTCTAAGCTAAGAGGTGTGGCCCTCTGAGGGAGGGGCCTGGGTGTTTCCCCCTCACTGACCAGGACTGGCTACCTCACAGGGTGGCCCTCTGACTGGCTTTTATTAGAGGGAGAGAAAAGCCAGTCAAAAGGGACCTCGTCTTCGCTCTTCAACATCTGTGACAGAGAAAATAATTAAAAATCAGGAAGTAAGTGACCAGTTTTGGGTCAGAAGCATGGAGGCCAGGCTGTCTCGGAGGACAGAGGAAACAAAACGATAAGGTGAGGTCCTAACCCTATACGGACAAGATAGGATGGTCTGTGTGTCAGGACACAGGTACTGAAGCCTGGCCACTGGGGCTCAAACTCCAGCCTGCTGTTTGTTTACTGAGTTTCTTGACCTCTCCAAAGTCCTAATTTCCTCATCTGGACTGACACATAGTAATAATAGTACCTACCTCATAATATTGTTTTGAGAATTAATGTGATAAAATATGTGAGATGATTTGCATTCTATCTCATGTGTGACAAAGGTTTCATGTTATTAATGCAAAGCTTTGCAACCTAGAGGAGAGACGTACAGTGAGTGGGGGTAGAGAGTGGGGCAGGACCAAGGCTGGTAACACAGAGGGGAGATAGCTTAGGTCCAGGCTGCATCTCATACCACCTTGTCTCTGCCTGCACCCGCACAGAGGTAACCTGTGCTTCTCTGGCCAGGCAGCTGCACCAACACATAATAAAATGAGAGGTTTGGAGACTCCTCAGAAAGCAAAGAACAGCTGTGCCTTTCTCCTCCGTTCAGCTTATTTTTGTTCCCTGTGAAGGCCGCTCTAGCTACTTAGATTAAAAACAACATCCTTCCCCCCCCCACAAAAACCCACCTCTCTAGTGAACCAAGAGATTTAAGTAGCAGCTCTAGTGACAGAATATCTGGCTGTCTGACTCCCGTGTGCTGGCGTCTCTCCATCCCCGCCCATCCCCATCCTAGTTTTGGCTTCCCTAGTCAGACTCTGCATAGCAGCAGAGGGTGTGCTCAGCAGCTCTGCCCAATGACTGACGGACCTGCAGCGGCCACCGCGGAGGAGGCCAGGCTGTGATTCAGAGGCTTCAGAGCACATTTGGAGGGTATTGCTTCTCAGCTGCCAGTAACAGCATCAGACTTTGCATTTTGTTAGTGCTGGGCACTTTGCGGTCACTTTTCTGATTAATAAGTTCTCTTGCCTACCTAACCCTCTCTCCAACTATGCTGTATCTTGCCCCCCGTACCCCCTCATAACAAGATGCCATGCCATCCATCTTATTTATCCTTGTGAATAACTACATATTCCAATGTCTTTGTATATAAATTCTTCTCTCTCTAATCCAATGGACCCATGAAACTTAATTGTGAATCCCTTTGGGAAGGTCCTACTTAATAACAGAAAAATCCACTCAAAGGAAGCCCCTTAGTGCCAAGCCCAAAGCTTGTCCCAGGGAAAGAGGATACTCAGCTGGCCTATACATCCCATAGAAATTTCATTCAGCCCTCAGGTTCCCAGAGTGGGGGGCCTCTCAAGTGTGATCATGTGTGCTATCAGACTATCCTTTCAAGAGCTTGGAACCCTGAACCTTCCCACAGGTCTGGTGCCTCCCACATTGTCCTATGTTAAGTTCAGGTTATTTTCTGTATATGCATATTGTATTTTGGCAAAATGGTGGTTTGCAACACACATACAGGTGTTGATTGTGACTAAGATATTTATAACATATAGCATAAGGACTAGACCAGAGCACTAGAATTCAACAAAGGTATCCCAGAGATTGCTGTGGTGAAAATGAGTGTGGAGAGATAATCCGGCAGGCTCTAAATCCCCCACCCCAATTCAACAAGAAATATTCTATTTTATGAGTTTCACATATTTGGTTTTGGGCTGGTTATCCTGTTTGCCTGTTTAAATCCATTCTCCACTCTTCTCATCTTGCTTTTTGTCCCCAGGAGGCTGACTTCTATGGACTGCACAAACTGGACCTCCTTGCCCTCTAGCTTTCCATTGGGTTCAGCCAAGGGGAGGAGCAGTAGGAGATTGGAGGGCAGAAGGAGAAAGAAACAGGGGTATTTATTCCCCAGACTCCTTCCCTTCTAAGTTGTGGTTCAGCAATGGCTGCATTCCTCTACCGATGTCTGCGTCTCCTGCCTGTGGCCCTCTCCCATAGCTTTAGTTCTTGCCAGTTTCTTGCAAGTTGCCCATTCCAGCCTAGGGATAACAAAGCCATTCCTAGTCCTGAGATACTTTTACCTTCCCTTGCTGATTTCCCTTTACCCCACACAGAACTTGTGAATAGTCCCTTCATTCACCCTTTTTGAGTTTTCCATCTGTGTTTGAATTTGCCATGGTAGGACTGTGACTGATTCAGTCTTCTATTGTAAGATTTTGTTTGGTAAAAGATTTTACTGCTAAATGAAATTTGAAAAACCATGACACTGGACCAATCAAAAGCATTGTGAGAACAAATGCCACATTCTTTGTGAGTGTAAATTACCCAAGATAACTGAACAATGTCTTTTAAAAACCATTAAATTACATGATCTTTACCATACATTTTAAACTTTCAATTAAGGAATGCATTTAATTCAGTACTAAATTTAGTAACTAAAAAGACTCTGGAATCAGACAAGCTTGTGTTTTGACCCAGGTGCTTACCAGCTGTTGAAGTTATTCAACCTCCCTAAGCCTCAGTTTTATCATATGTAAGATGGAAGTAATAAAGTGCCCTATCTCATAGAATTGCTGTGAGAATTAAATGAGGTAATGTACACAGATAATGAGATAATGTACTTAATGCAGAGCTTGATGCAAAAATAAACTTGAATTTTTGCTATTTATAATAATATTATAATATGCAGAAGACTATTTCAAATCAGCAAAAGTCAGCAGTTTGAAGAACAGTAGTTTGAAAATCTAAAGGTCTGGGTAGGGAAGCAACAAATGCTTCACTTAGACAAAGACCAGACCTGGTTCTACCTGCCACTCGCGAGTATTTAAATCAGCCTTCCTGTCCAAAGATCCATGGGGAACCAACATGCATCCTGGGCCAGCAGAGATTCCCTAGTGACGACAGTAAATTCAGCCAGGCATATAAAAAGCAGAGAAAGTAGAAGTTATCCAAGCAAGTTACCAGTGCTGGAGAGCCTCCTTCAAATCTTGGTTAAAATATTATGCTCTGAATGAGACCTACCCCTGTCCTATATGAAACTGCGACTCACTTCCAATCCCCAGAGCGCCTGATCTCCCATGTTCTGCTCTATTTGTTTTCTTTGCTCCATTGCACCCACTGCCTTCTGGCATACCATACAATTTGTTGACTTATTTATTACATTTGTTGTTTATTGTCTGTCTCCTGCAGCTAGAATATAAGCTCCACAAAGGCAGGACTTTTTGTCATGTTTCTCAACTCAGTACTCAATAAATATTTGTTGAATGTTGTTGAGTCATCTCTGCTTTACGTTGTATGTGACATTTGGCTACCCAAGGATGCCAAATAATAACCACCGGGTGATTATTTAATTGCATTCAATAAATGTTTATATCGGTTAAACGAGTCAGTTGTCATTTATGTCTGGTCTCCATGCTCAAATTGTGCCTGCTTAATAGTCTGACACAAAGTGGGCACTCAATAAGTGCTAGTACCCCCTTGTGTGTAATTGTGTGTTGGATATTGCTTTTTTAAAAAATTAGTTTTTGTATACATGTATCTGTGTGGATGGGTATACCTCAAGGTACATCTGTGCTTGAAAGCAGTGTTAAATGCCCTTGACTATCTATTTGCAGCTTATCAGAGAGAAGACATTAATTGCTTCTTTAGTATTCCCTTTTCACTTTGAGTGTTCCCCCTCATTTCCTTCTTCCCCCCAAAGAGTGGCACATTTGGTTTTCTAAGTTTTAACAGTTTAGTTTGTTTTCTGTATTGAATGCTTGATAGCGCAGAAGCAAGCAAAGTAAAACAAAACCTTTCTTAGTCAACTTGGGTCCTGTTTGTACCATTTTTATCCCTATTAGAAAGCCTCATGATATCTGTCCAAATTATCTTCTAAGGTAATCAGGAGCCCCTTCACTTGCTTTCCTCTGATTAAAGGTGGGATTATAAATTGACTTGATAGTCCATAGCATTACGTTCAAAAGCATAATCCAAAAAACCGTCTTTAAGTTCAAAACAAAGGACTTGTGTTGGAGTATATGCATGATACCGAGTGGTAAGCATTTTGGAAGGAGAAACCAGAAGTTTTCTGAATCAGTGGGAGGAGAGTTTTTATAGGACACTTGCAATATGAGCTGTTAAGGTTCTCATCTGCTCTGCATGGCTAGTCCCTGTTTTCTGATGACCCATGGAGGTAAGATGTTCTAACAGGGATAACAAATAGGTTCCATCTTATGCGACAACTGAGTCCTGTTATGGTAGGTAGTTGATGGGAAATTGTGTTTCTCATAGTGTGGACCTAGTTTTAAATAGATCAGTAGGATGACTATAGTTTTCAATAATCTATTGTGTATTTCAAAATAGCCAGAAGAGTTCAAATGATTCTAACATAAAGAAAAGATAAACATTTAAAGTGATACATTCTAAGTACACTGATTTGATCTTTACAAATTATATGAATGCATTAAATTAAAATTTCACTAGTACCCCAAAACTGTGTACATCTATTATGCATCAATAAAAAAACTAATTCAATTAATTTAATTAATTTAAAAAAGAATTTTCATAGTGATTTTTCAATAGCTTAAAAAAGTAGATTTCAAAACCAAGAATGAAATGCCCATGAATAATTTACTTGCATTTTCTCTGTGTCAGTTGTTTTTAATATCTGTAGTTTGATATAAAGCTTTGTTGTATTTAGATTTTATAAATAAATAATATCTAATTCAGCAGAAAAATAGAAATAATTATTTTCTAAATGTAGAATTTAAAAATATATATTGAAATAAAACTGTTTAAAATAGTAATAAAATGTTTATAGAGTGAAGTTTTTCTCTATTGCTTTCTGGTCTTTGCATTTCCCATATTGAAAGGATTTTTTTTTAATGTAAGTTTCTGCACAATGTCAGTTGACAAGCAACAGAGTATAGTTCTCAAACACAAAAGTAAAAATAATTACCCTTCCATTTTTCCAAGCTGAGGAAAAGAAAAAATTAATCAATTTATTTGCTTATGGGCTTCTAATTTAAAAGTTGGGATGTTTTCCTAGTCTGCTGATTAGGTCTTGAAGCCTGGGGGTAAATAGTGGTTGCAACAAACATGTGCCCCTGAGCCCCTGAGAGATTGGAAATCAAGAAGCATATTGTCCTAATTCTACAAACACCATAGAGAAAGAAGCAGAGAGAGACGTTGAGAGAGAGAAGAAGAAAAAATAAATCTATATATAAATATGGCAATTAGGATATGGATTTTCCTGATCCACAAAGGAAATGAAAGATCATCATTGACAGGTAAGAGTTTAAATACATATCAATGCGAATACTGGACTATATTTCAACAGCATTTGCATAATTTCCTAGCCTATATAAATTGTCAGTGAAGTTTGACTCATCTGGTGTTATTGCATAATTACCTGCTCGACCTTGGCAGTGAAGTGAAGCTTGTAGGACTGAAAATCTGTTTACATTTAACTCTGTGGGGACCCATCCCTACATTGGTACATGCTGTAGGTTAGCATTTATATGCAAACTAGCCAATTATCTATATTTTTCTTTGTTTCCCCTACAGCAGAATGGTGAAACCAATTTCTTGCATGTATAATTCTAAGAAAAAATGTAATGCTAGTGAGAAAAAAAAAAGATTCATACATTTCACACATACTGTTCAACAAAACATACAATTCCAGTGTTACCAGGATGACCAAGCACATTTTTATATGTAAGATGTATCAGGCAGTTTGCTTTAAAAAGAATCCTTTATGGATATAAGAGAGGAAGAACCACACAAAAGAAAAATAAGTTGCTTTTCTCACTCTTCTGTCACCAGATGTTCTCTTGTTGCTCCTTCTGCAAAGTGAACAGAGAGAGGTAGCCAATTAACTTCCTTGAGTAACCAAATATTTAAAACAATTTAATACACAAAAACCTTTTAGTGGCCTTCATTTGTAGGCAAGGTAACCACAGAGAATCAATAAATAAATTGACCAAACACTTGTAAGAAGAATGTATTTGTCACAGGACTGTATTGCTCACTGACAGTGCGCCTGGCTAGTTTCCTGTCCCTGGGTTCCCTTAACTCAGGTGGCTCCTTCTTCCCAAACCCAGACTCTGCTTTCTTCCAGGGTCTTGGAATAAATCTCAGCCAATTTGTTGATTTGAGATCAAGTCAGATTTGTTGCTGGCCTCTCTCTAACCCTGGTGTCTCATCTGTGTCTGGTTGGGTTCATTTCCTGTCTCCTAATTATACCATAGGCTGAGCTTCCTGCTAATTTCTCCAGATCTCATGTTCTTCTCTGAAGCTTATGTATTAGTTTTCCAGGGCTGCTATAACACAGTACCACAAACTGGATAGCTTGAACAACAGAAATTTATTGTCTCCAGTCCTAGAAGTTAGAAATCTGAAATTATGGTGTCGCCAGGGTTGTTTCCTTCTGTGGACTGTGAGAGAGAATCTGTTTCACACTTCTGTCCTAGAGTCTGGCAGTTTGCTGGCAATCTTCAGCATTCTTTGACTTGTAGAAGCGTCACTTTAATCTCTGCTTTCAGGCTCACATGGTGCTGTCCCTGGGTCTCTGTCTCTATATATGGTATATTCTTTTTATAAAGACACCAATCGGATTAGATTAGGTAGGGACTCATTCTACTTCATTATGACTTCATGTTAACTAATTACATCTGCAGGGACACTATCCCTAAATAAGATCGTTTATGAGATACTGGAGATTAGGACTTCAACATATAAAATTTGGGGTTACACAGGCCGGTCATGGTGGTGCACACCTATAATCCTAGCACTTTGGGAGGCTGAGGTGAGAGGATTGCTTGAGCCCAGGATTTTGAGACCAACCTGGAAAATAAATAAAGAGACTTTATCTCTATACAATTTTTTAAAAAATTAGCTAGGCATGGTGGTACACGCCTCTAGACCCAGCTACCCAGGAAGCTGAGGCAGGAGGATCACTTGAACCCAGTAGTTCAAGGTTGCAGTGAACGATGATGACTCTGGACAACAGAGTGAGAACCTATCTCAAAAAATAAATAAATAAATAAAATTGAGGGGTACACAATTCAACCCATAACAGCTTACTCACTCTTGTCCTAATTTCCAAATGGTGTACTGCTTGATTTCTGCCAATGGAATGAACATCAATTACCTTTGATTGTTTATTCTACTAATCATTTTATAGACATCTTGGATTTGATTTGAACCTCACCTGACCATACTCATGATCTTTCTGCCACTTTTTAGTGCACTAATGTCCTATGTCCATACCTAACCTGATATTTATGTCTCATATGTCTAGCTCTATGTGGTAGGCAGGCTAATGGCCCCCCAAAGATATCCAAGTCCTAATCCCCGGGACCTGTGAATGTGTTAGGTTCCATGACAAAGAATAATTAAGATTGCAGATGGAATTAAGGTTGCTAATTAACTGACTTTAGAAAAGGGAGATTACCCTGGGTTATCCAGGCAGGCTCAATGCAATCAGTTTTTAAAAGTGAAAGAAGGAGGTAAAAGAAGACAGAGAAAGAAATGTGACAATGGAAGCAGGGTCAAAGAGATGCTATGTTGGTGACTTTGAAAATGGAAGGAAAGGGGTATAAACCAAGGAAATGCAGGTGCCTTTATAGCTGGGAAAGACAAGAAAACTAATTATCTCTGACAGCCTCCAGAAAGCAACACAGCCCTATTGACACCTTGATTTTGGCCCAGTGATACCCATGTTGGACTTCTAGACTATTGAATTATAATATAATAAACTTAATGTTTTGAGCCACTAAGTTTGTGGTAATTTGTTATGGTAGCAATAGAAAACCAATACATCTTTGAATAAAAAATTCCTAAACATGCCTTCATGTTTAGACCCCAGCCTTTGGCCTGCCCTGAAAGTTCTTCCTATTTCCCTAGTCCAAGGCTTACTCCAATTAACTCATCCTGCCACCACTTTGAACCTTAGAATTAACAAGCATTAGATGCAGCATGGTAAGAGAGTTTGCATGGGCGTTTTAACCAGATTTGACTGCAAATTCTAGTTCTGCCCCTTTCTAGCTGTGTGACCTTCAATAAATCACTTAACCTTTCTGAGCTTTAGTTACTTTTCCTTATCTATAAAATGGAGATAATAAGACATACTCTTACTGTGAGGCTTAATAATATCTGTAAATACATCTAACACAATGCCTTGTACATGTTAGATATTCAATAAGTGGTAGCTATTATTAAGACATTTTAAATTCTTAAGCCCACCATTTCTTTTTTCCACCACATTTTATTTTTAAGCAAGGCTCATTTTGGTTAAAAATATAAACAAGTAATGGGATCTTGGAAGGAAGAATCAGTGAGGCATTGTGTCTTATAGTATACTTATTGACGAATAGATAGATATTTAGGACTAAGGAAACACAAAACTGTCAAAAACATGCCCAATGATTTTCTGGGGGGAGACACACTCTAAAACAGAAGAGGATAGTCCTCAGTAGATTGAGTTAATTGTGAAATCTGTGCTGTCTTGCAGTAGACAGAGGATGGAAAGAAGTTTGCTCTGTTGAATAATAATGTAAGTAATTTGAAAGCAATTTGTGAGATCACGTATATATGTATTCTTTTGCCTTCAAAGAATTTACATCCAATGGCCTAAATCTGCTTCATGAAGTTGAAAACCACAAAAAGGTCTTTAGGAAAATGGAGGTTAGAAAACATCTAAAAATTACTTATAACAAAGAGTAGTTTATTTAAAAACTATTTTTAAAATTTCTTCTGTTTAAAAAAGAAGCAAGAGAAAAAAGAATGAAAAAGCAACACTAAAACATCGTAGTAAAACTTGATAGAGTGAAATGGAAGTGGAAATTTCCTTTTTGAGACTTAAAAAAATTCTCCAAGAAACAAGAAATAGCAATAATTGTTAAGGCTTTTACTACACTCAGAAAATCAGGGGCAAACCACCTAACGCGGTAACTTCTGAGTTTAACTGTGCAGATATAAACTTCATAATATTTTAAAACCATGGTATTTAGCAATCATTGTGCCTGGATCAGATAGGACAGATTTATCAAATATTTATCAACCAAATAACTGTGATAAACTCACCTCAAAATGTATATTGAGATTCAAAATGTATTTCTAATTCTAAGAACCAAAGAACGTAAGTGAAAGACACTTATTAAGAAACGTAAGTATGTGTCATTAATCAATTTCTGCTGCTGCAAATTTCTTAAATCATTAATTTTAAAATAAGAAATACATGAAGTTAGCCCTGTGATCACATTTTACAGGACTAGAAAACAAGTGTTATCACAGCTAGTGGGACAGACAGGGTCCAGTGGATAATATCAGTTGCAGAGAGCAAAAAGTAGTGGCTAGAGGTGAAGTCAGGACAGCAATTGTAAGGTAGTGGCTCTCCAGGGGGCCGAGGAAGTTACAGGATGGGATAGAAGTGCAGCACCTAGAAGAAATGCCTACTTCTCTTCAAGGGAGGAGCCAGATGCCAGGTTCAGACAGGTTGAAGGTCAGAGTGTGGCACCAGGATCCATGTGGTACACAAGGAAGCAAGTGGGATTTATGAGGAAGTAAGAAGGTGCTGGCAAATAGAGCCAGGACAACATGACATCACTCGGGATCACTGATCAGGAGCAGAGCAGGGGACACACCATGGAGTTTCAGAATCCAGCAGGCAGTTACTTCTAATGATGAGCTTGTGGACATGGCCTAATTTCCACAGTGTCTTCTGCCCGCTATTCTCAATTTGTAAAATGGTCAGGCCTGGCCAGGTGGACAACAGTGTGAGTCTTGGCAAGCAGCATTCTTGTGATTTGGTATTATAAAAACAGAATGTCCCCAGGTAGTAGGTCCCAGGATACAGTCTGGGATTCTGCCAAACAAATAATTCCAGAAATAGGATGGCAAGGCCTTTGCATAGCAAGGCAACTGGTGCCTCTTGCTTGCTGTCTGATGAAGATGTCCTCGACTTCTTCAGCCACTGACAAAATTAAACACTCACTCCAAACCAATACATAAGCTGATTCATGATAGAGCAGAGAAACTTGTTTTAATTTTAGCAATTCTATAATTTTTAAAGTCTGTGAAATGAGAAAAATGAGATGTTAGATGCCCAGAGTCAATTGGAAACTTCCTAACTCGCCTCAGTTATTGACTTATGTAATGATTTCTGGCAAATGGCCTTGGACAAGGAGTCCAAGTCTCAAACTACATTTATAATTATAAATGGAACATATTGGTGATATTTGGCTCTTGGGGTTGGGAACACTCTAATCTCATTCTAAAGATTGACAAAGAGGTAGTTATATGAAGTAGGAGTGATTGCTGTAGCTCACCTAGATGAACAAGTAAGTATACCTAGCTACAGTATAGAAGAACCTCTGAAACATTGCAGGTTGGTGCTACATGCAACCACATCTAATCAGAAGCCACACTATTTAATTATTCCTTCTAAATATCTCCCAAATCCATCTTCATTTTTTTCCCCAGGCATTACAGGTAATGTGACATTACCCTAGCTCAAGGCCCATTGCCTGGATTATTGACACAGCTTCTTATTTGGCTTCTGGTCTTGCTTTCTCTCATCTGATTTCTTTTCCACATTATAGTGATTATTATTTTTCTAAATACCTAACCTGATAATTTCATTTCTCTAGTTAAAATCTTTAATGAAGCTCCAATTTTCTTGCCACAAAGCCAAGATTCTTTAAAATGGTCTATAAAGATGTTCATGATGTTTTTGTCATTTGCTTTGCCAATGTGAATCCTATATTCTAGCCCCAGTGACCAATTTTCAGCTCCCAAATGCCAAGCTCTGTCACCTCTGGGTCTTCCACTTTATGTTCTCTCTGCCTGTAACTTTCTTCATCACCTCATTCTCACTTCTCTCCTCCTTTAATTTTCATGGTTAATGTCTATTCACCCTTCAGGTTTGGGCAGGCATTACTTGTGTTCAGCAGTATCCGTCTTTTCCTCTACATCCTTGCCACATGGCTAGACTACATTTCCTACCCTCCCATGCAGTTAAGTGTGATCATGTGGCTAAGTAAAATGTCAGTGGAAGTGATATGCCTGCCACTTTCAGGACTGGCCCGTAAAAAACCTGCCACAAGCAAACCAAACCTTTCTCCATCTCTCTATTCACCATCTGACTCAGAGGACTTAGAGGAGGACAGAGCCCTAAGATGAAGGTGCCTGGGACTTTCATTTGACTGAAACATGAGCAAGAAATAAATCATTAGTGTGTTGAACTATGGAGAACTTGGGGTTTGTTTGTTTTAGCAGCTAGCATTACTTTTCTTAAACGATAAAAGATCTTAGCCTAGTTATAAATTTCTCTGGGAAACCATCTTTGGCTGAAAATATCTGTCTTCTCCACTCTACTGTAAGCTCAATAAGGGCAGGGACTGTTATCTTACTCACTATTTTATCTTCAGTTCTTATTACAGTGTCTGTACACCATGTGTGAATACCCAAAAATATCTGTTGAATGTTAAATGAATGAGCTTTATATTGAAGCTTAGAAAACTCTCATTTGAGTTTTCAGAGATTAAATATATAGAATTAAATTTGGAAAAGCACATTTAATTCCTTTATTGGACAGAACAGGAACTATGAAAACTGGGAAATTCTTACATTTAAGCAAGGACGCAACTTAAAAGACGAAATCAGCATTTTGGGACAAGAAAGTAGAAAGTAAGGTTTACACTTTGGCACTCTAGCTGGTCTGCCCCTTGATTTTACTTGGAAGAGAAAACATGATAAGGATATCTGTCACTGGGAGTCTCAAGAGGCTTTTGAAAAGCTGCAATGGGCTCTGATTTTTCTTATCAATCCAGGCAATTCAAACCTGTTCGAAGTATCAGTTGACATGTCCAATAATGGTTGGTGCATTTTGTTACCACAACAAGGTAATAGTCTGCTTGTGAGAAAAATGTTGCCAAGAGAAAGAAACTTGTCATCTCTATAGCATGAATACAAAGCAATTTGTAGTTCTTAAGTAAATTGGCCAATAAATCTTTGGCCAAGATTTTCAGTGCGAGAGGCTGTCACCGGTTTCTCTCTTAATTAGGGTGTGCTGAACTTAAGACTGGCCCATAGAAATCGTCCTGGAAATAGCAGAATGAATGAATTTTCAGAAAAAACAAGAGAGAGAAAAATGAGTGGGAGAGAGAGAGTCAGAGACAGAGACAAAAAGATCACCTACTAGAATATTCTCTATGTGAATAGAGAGGAGCCTAAGGTTTTCATATTTCATGTGTCTCCTTCAAGTAGGAGTTTTACCGCTGATTTTCACTAAAATTAAGCAGGCCATGGATAGGCGAGAATAAGAAGAAAGTGGTATTCATAATTTATTATACTATGCTTTTATATTTCTTTTATTTATAAAAAATTATTAGGGCCAGGTGTGGTGGCTCACGCCTGTAATCCTAGCACTCTGGGAGGCCAAGGCGGGCAGATCGTTTGAGCTCAGGAGTTCGAGACCAGCTCTCACAAGAGACGAGACCTCGTCTCTACTAAAAAAATAGAAAGAAATTATCTGGACAACTAAAACTATATATATATATATATATATATATACACACACACACATATATGTATATATATGTAAAATAAGCCAGGCATGGTGGCACATGCCTGTAGTCCCAGCTACTCAGGAGGCTGAGGCAGTAGGACTGCTTGAGCCCAGGAGTTTGAGGTTGCTGTGAGCTAGGCTGATGCCACGGCACTCTAGCCGGG
>CAUYMX010130528.1:0-24288 GCA_963573855.1 Lepilemur septentrionalis | reverse complement strand
GATCCTCCTGCCTCAGCCTCCTGAGTAACTGGGACTACAGGCATGCACCACCATGCCCAGCTAATTTTTTCTATATATTTTTAGTTGACCAATTAATTCATCTATTTTCTTTGTAGAGACGATATCTCGTTCTTGCTCAGGCTGGTTTCAAACTCCTGACCTTGAGCGATCCTCCCGCCTCGGCCTCCCAGAGTGCTAGGATTACAGGTGTGGGCCACTGCGCCTGGCCAGAACACTATTTCTTATCAAAGAAAACCATAGTATCTTGGGTGAGGTTCTGCAGAAGCAGACCGTGAGGTGGGGCTGACGAAGGATGTGCTCCCAGAAGAACCCACTAGGGAATGTGAAGAGCAGGACGGGGACGTGAAGAAGCCTGGCAGGGGTGCAGGCTCAGATGACGTCCCACAAAGGCCGTGTTAGCTCCCACGGTCCGGCTCCCACGGGGGCACTCTGGGCTCTCAGCTAAACCTCAAAGTCGTCCTGACCTGCAGCCACACACCTGGTCTCCTATGCCCGCACCTCCCGGTCACTGGCTGAAGGCCAGGCTGGGGACTTGAACTCCCAGGTGCTCCGGGGGCGCCAGCCGGGCAAGAGCAGTCCTGCAAGCACAGGAGCAAAGGGACACTGGAGCAAGGACGGGGAGATCTACGGGACCCGGGGCGCTGTCCAGCACACGGTTCTTCTTGGAGAAGCGGCCAATTCCAGGCCTGGGCAGCAGATGTACAGAATGATCCTGTAACATGTTGTCGTAGACGAAAACCAGACACTGCCACGGGCACGTGAGGAGGACAAGAAGCCAACTTTAAGGTGCTCCCACCGGCCAAGATGGGACAATTTAAGCATCAAAAGTGACAGTGACTTCAAAGGACTGAAACACATCAAACACATCAAAATCCTTAATTTCATAACAGTAATTTTCTTAAATCTCTCACGAGTCATATTTGGAGTTGCTGGGGCACTGATTCACTATTTTGAAAACTCGTAAACAGAGGGACAGAATTAGGCAAATATCTTGCTTAATACAAATACAAACTGCATTTCAGGGCAACCAAACAGATGATGCGGTAAGACTTTTCTTACTGAAAAGTCAAAATAATAAACACAGAAAGGATGAGGGAATCAGCAATTCACCATTTTGTGCCCCTCACTGAGATCGCAGATCGGAGTGGCCCCATCCGGCCCTGGAACTAGAAAGCTGAGGCGCGGCACGGCGGGCAGGTCAGGCCGAGCTCCCTGACCCGCCTGAGCAGCGCCCAGGCAGGGCCTGGTGCAGACGCGACAGCAAGTGCGCACACCGCCACCCGTGAGGCTTCCAAAGGAAACGGACTTGACTCCTCCTAACCACGCCCCCAGGTCTGTGGTTCACAACCGGGGCGATCTGGGCAATGTCTAGGGACATCCTTTTTGGCTGTCACAACTGGAGGGTGCTGCTGGCATCCAGGGGGTGGAGCCGGGGATGCTGCACACATCCTAACATGCACAGGACAGCTGCCAACAGCAGGATTTCACAGGCCGAGGCTCAGAAGCCCTGTTCTCGATCTGATTACCAGTAACAGGATACACTGAGGAGACGGGAATTCACCAGATGACACCATGATGCGATCAACCATGTCAAGAATGTGGGAAGTTCTACAGGACAAATGGTGTGTTTTCTTCAACCAATAAATGGCACGAAGAAAGGAGAGACCATCACAGCACAAAAGAGACTTATTCAGATTAAGCAAAGTCAAATGAGTAAACCTTGTCTGGATCAGGATTCAAACAAGCCATCTGTAAAACATTACTTTTGAGTCACTGGTAAAATCTGACCTTGGAATAGGTACTGGATAATACTAAGGAACCATGACCAACACTGCTGAGCATAATAATGCTACTGTGACTACGTTAAACTCTTAATTATTAGAGATGCTTACTGGCATATTTACACCTAAAACGATAGAAGTCAAGAAGAATGTAAGTGGGCCAGGTGCGGTAGCTCACGCCTGTAATCCTGGCACTCTGCGAGGCAAAGGGGGGAGGATCGCTTGAGCTCAAGAGTTCCAGACCAGCCTGAGCAAGAGCGAGACCCCATCTCTACTAAAAACAGAGAAATTAGCTGGGCGCCCTGGTGCACACCTGCAGTCCCAGCTACTTGGGAGGCCGAGGCAGGAGGATTGCTTGGGCCCAGGAGTTGGAGGCTGCTGTGAGCTACGATGACACCACGGCACTCTAGCCTGGTGCAACAGAGCGAGACTCTGTCCCCCACCCCCCAAAAAAAGTGTACATGAACGAGATTGGGAAAACATGGGCAGCTGCCAAGGGTGGGAGAAAACGGCCCTTGTCTCCGCCACTCCCGGCATTTCCACGATGAAAAGGATTTTACTGAAGCAGCCACAGGAAGCAGACAGAGGCGTACAATGGACCCACAATTTAGACTAATGATGGCTTCTCAAAGGAAACAACAGAAGACAGCGGAGTAGTCTCGATATGCTGGGAGAAAATAACAAGCTAGAATTCCACAGGAAGTAAAACTGCTTTTCACAAACAATGGCAAAACAAAGATCACGCAGGCAAGCTGAGAGAACTTACCACCAGTGAACCTCGCTAAAAGAAACTAGGAAAGATGCTCTTCAAATTGAAGGAAAAAAAAAGCAAGAAACCCAAACGGATGATGTGAAATACAGGGAGTGATGAAACTTGAGAAAGGACAGTGAGATCAACAGCAAAGAAGGGGCAAAAAACACAGAGAAACCTGTCAGTTAGAAACTCAAAACCACACTCACAAACAACACATGACTCAAATAAGAAACCACAATCACACTTGGAAAAAGCACTTAGAACAAGAAACCAGCATTTCAAAGCCTGTGACACACAATTGAAATAATTCTCAGAGTGAAACTTAAAACTTCAAACACACCAGCAGAGTAGGAAAGCTCAAACGTCGCAGGCTAAGTGTCCAAACGATAAACTGGAGAGAGAATATTACAGTTCAGATAAAGCAAGTAGAATAAAGGAAATGACAAGCAAGGGCGGGGACGGCTGGAACAGAAAACAAAGAAACAATCGAGAAGATCAAGAGAAAGATGGAGACATTGATGAGCCATTTAACTTGACAAACTTTTAGGGGAAAGGGGCTTTCGAGGGAAGGCGGGAAGAGGAGAAGGCCATGAGAAATGCAAACGTGGCCACGACCACAAACCCTGCAGAAACTGAGCAGGTACCGAGAGGCTGGGTCCTGCAGCTGCCGGGAGTCGCCCACACTCACGTGCCCCGTGAACCGTGTGGTCAGAGAACACGGTCACCCACAGTCCACCCTGCAGCGTGTGGGAGACAAGGAAACTGCAGACTCGAGTTTACACGCAGGAGTGGAAATAACATCCGAGACCTCAGCGTCCGGCAGGGGTTGTGTGTGGCAGAGTGAAGCGCAGCCGGATCCCAGTGAACGCAGAACGTGGACCGTAGCCGGTGTTCGCCCCTCGAAGAGAGGGCCCCACCCGAAGTCGAGAAAGGCCAAGAGCTGGTGGAGCGCAGCCCTGGAGCGGGGACGTGAGGGGAGGGGTCTGGGCAGTACCTGGGACCAAGGAGGCAACCCTGGCGTGCTTGTGGGGGGAAAGAGAGGGAGAGGGGTGTGGGTGTTGTGGTGGAAAGACACAGATGGCTGCAGCCAAGGGCCCTACAGATGTATGACACCATCAAACAGTCGGAACTCGGCAAACCTCTCCCCCACAATCCAGACAGAGAAACCAGATTTCACTGCACAAAGAGGGCACTCTTGGCAGGGCACAGCAGCTCACACCTGTAGTCCCAGCACTTTGGGAGGCTGAGGTTGGAGGATCACTTGAGGCCAAGAGTTCAAGACCAGCTTGAGCAACACAGAAAGACCCCGTCTCTACAAAAAAATTAAAAAAAAAAAAATAGCCAGGCATGGTGGCACATGTCTATAGTCCCACCTATTCAGAAGGTTGAGGCAGGAGGATCACTTGAGCCAAGAGTTGGAGGCTGCAGTGAGCTATGATGATGCCACTGCACTGTCTGGGCAACAGAGTAAGACCCTGTCTAAAAAAAAAAAAAAAAAAAATAAGAGGGTATTCTTGAACTAGAAAGCAAGTAAGTTACCCTCCCCTCCAAAACCACATGTAATTGCTGGTCCAGGAAAATTTAACACACTTTATCATTATCTGAGAAAGCTTCTGTAAGAAAAAAGTGGAAAGTAAGGATGAAAACGTTTCAGCTGATACAAACACTCCACGAACTAAAACCTGCAGAGGAAAACTCACACAATGTTCCAACACGAATTAGACACAATTAAACAAGCAGCTGCTAATAGGAAAGACTACTGCAAATCAGATTCAAAAGCTCAAAATAAAACGGACAGGCAACTAGGAGATGTGAGATGAATGCGGGAGAGAAATTAGGAAAAGACAAAGTCAGCTCAGAAACGAAATTAAAGAGAAAGGCAAGGTCATCTCAGAAATGACCAGGAGTCCCTGGGAGAACACACGCCACTGACCGGAAGGAGACAGGCACGAAAGGAGCCGAGGGAAAGACGTGCAATGAGTCTTTAAAGGGGTCAGAAAGAAAGTCACACAGGAGACGAGCAACACAGATCCAATGTCTGTGGAACGGGAGTGTCTGTCTAAAATATAAAAATAACACAACGTTACAGAACTCACAACTAAAACAATAATCCCAGAGATTTTTCCCGAAATAAAACCACACCTATCAATTGATTTTGGACAAAAGTGCCAAAGTGATTCAACGGGAAAAGGATGGTCTCCAACAACGGCAAGGGCGCGGCCGGACGTCGGCAGGGGAAAGACGCTCAACCCCGGTCTCACGCTGCGTGTAAAACTGACTCAAGACCGCAGCTTCCGGAAAGACGGAACGCAAGTACTTCCCATCTGTTCCGCTAAGCGCAACAAACACAGGCCCTGCCACCCGTGGGGAACACCGCCCAAGACCCCCAGGGCATGACTGAGACCTTGGATAGTCCCGAACCCTAAAAATACTGTTTTTCCTATGCATACATACTTACGATAAGCTTTAATTTATAAATTAGGCACAATAAGAGGTTAACAACGAGAATTACTAATAAATGAGAACAATTATAATAACATCCTGTAATAAAAATTCTGTGACCGTGGTCTCTTTGTCAAAATATCTTATTGTGCTGTCCTCGTCCTCTTTCTTGTGATGACGTCAGATGACAAAATGCCCACATGAAGGGACAGAGTGAGGGGAATGACATAAATGGAAAATTCCAGAAATAAACAACTGACAAGTTCTAAGCCGTCTGCTATTCTAAGTAGAGTGACGGAAGCTCACACTGCCCTGCTCCATCCTGCCCGGACGCCACTAGTCTCTCAGCCCTCGTGGTGATCAGATCGAGGGTCACGGTATCGCAGAGCTTGTGTTCACGTAACCCTCATTTTACTCAGTAACGGCCCGGAACGCAGGAGTGTGATGAAATATTTTCAGACCACAGCAGGCCCTGGGCAGCTGAAACCTGGGAGGGTGAAACGCTGGATAAGGGCGGGCTACTATGTATAAGGCCCTCGGATATCACATATAAGGCAAATAGGGGAAGATGCTGGAAGGTGGGAAGAAGGCAGCGGGTTGGCTAGGGACCTTGGGCCCTGAGGAATGACACGACAGTAAGTTTTTCTCTTCTTTGTTTTCTTTATGCGCCGTATACCCTAGACTTGGCACTAGAGAAGCCAGCAACCCAGAAATGCCAACAGGCACAATGTGTAGAACTCAGCTCTCCCTAGTGGAAGAGGGGGGAAGGGGGAAGCCTAGCAAGACAGAAAACCAACAGACAACAGTCGCTGCACTGTACCCAAACTCCTCGGAAAAAGCCGTAGCCCCACCTCCACCGGCAGAGGCCGAGCGGGAAGCCCGACTCCCACCTGCACTGCTGGTAAGGAGGCAGCCCAAGGCCGCAGCCAGGTGGGCTCAGAGAAAGCCAAGCAGGGAGCAGGGACTTCCATTCCCACCCTGCGCTAACAATACCCCAACCCACACAATGCCAGTAAAGATCCCATGGGGAGCTCAGACTGCAAGTGCCACTCAGCAGTGATGAAGCATCCTCTTCTGCTGCTCAGGAGAGTGAGCCTGGGGCAAAGCCAGGACTCTTCCTACTACCTGGAGGCAGTGAGGTCAACCCCACTGTGTTGGTGGCAGCCACATGGGGACAGTAACAAGGCACTCCTGCCTCTCCCAGTCAGGCTGGCGTGAGTGGCCTCCTGACGGGGAGTCAGAACTCCCACCTACCCCAGCAGTGATGAAGAGCCCCTTCCCACTGGGTGTCAGTGGAGGTCGAGTGAAGAACCTGGACCTTCCACCCCCAGCTGTCCATAACGGGCAACTCCCAACCCGCCCCTGCCGCAGTGGTAGCACAGCAGACCAGCTAAAACAGGGGATCCAGATAAGACTCACAGGCTTATATCACAATACCAAAGTGTCTAGGTTTCGATCAAAAATCACTCATCACACCAAGAACCAGGACAATCTCACACTAAATAAGAAAAAACAGTCCACGAATGCCAACACCAAGATAATACTGATGTTAGGATTATCTGACAGAGATTTTAAAGCAGCGATCATAAAAAGGCTTTAATGAACAATTACAAAAACATGTTTGAAACAGAGGAAAAAATAGAAAATCTCAGCAAACAAATAGAAAATGTAAAGAAGAACCAAATATACATTTAGAACTAAAATATACAAATACAAAAAAAAATTCAATAGATGAGCTTAATAGCAGAAGGTAAAGGACAAAGGAAAAGAATCAGTGAACTTGAGTTAGAACAATAGAAATTACTCATTTCGGATAACAGTAAGAAAATACACTGAAAAAAACGAACATAACTCAGGGACCTATGAAACTACAACAAAGAAATCAAACATGTTCTTCGAGTCACAGAAGGAGATAAGAAAGAAGGTGGGGCTAAAAAAAGTATTTAAAGTTATAGAATAATAGCTTAAAAATCCCCCAAATTTGATAAAAGACATAAACCTAAAGAATCAAGAAGCTGTGCAAATTCTACAGAAAATAGACCTAAAGAAATCCATGCCAAAACACAACATACTTAATCTTCTAAAAAATAAAAGTAAGGAAAAAAATCTCGAAATAAGCAAGAGAGAGACAACTAAAAGACACATACTGGCAGAGAAGATTTTCAAAACATGACCCAGCTATATGCAGAGACATTATGGAGTGAAAAAAGTCAGTCTCAAGAGGTTACATACCATATATTTATATGAGCTTCTCTAAACGACAGAATTACAGAGATGGACAACAAATCGGGGTGGCCAGGGTTAAGGATGGTGGAGGGAAGAAGAAGTGATTCTAAAGGGGTAGTACGAGGGAGATATTTCTGGTGATGGAATAGTTCTATATCTTGATTGCGGTGGTTACATGAATCTACACATGACAGAACTATGTACAGACACATCGTGTCACTGTCAGTTTGCAGGCTTTGACATCGCACTATAGTTATGGAAGATGTAACCACCGGGGAAACTGGATAAAAGATACCCAGAGCCTCTCTGTACTACCTTTGCAAGTTCCTGAGAATCTATAGTCATTTCCAAATAAAACGTTTTTAAATTTTCACAGAACTACACATACATACACATGCACACACATACACAGAGCAACACTGCCTATCGAAATGGATCACCAGATCGTATTTGGCTTTAGGACTTTTTCCACTTTACTATAGGAATCTGCTTCATTATAGGGATGTCTGGGTTTATTAAAATTTACCACACTTCAACAAAATAATGAAACTATCCTCTGCAGAAACTATACTCTGCAGAAACTATACTTTTCTACGCAGAGGGAGCTAGGCATTTCTCACTTTCCACAACCTGCTTTTTGCAGATGTGGTTTGTATCTTTGGCTCCACTTTTTTCTACCTCCTCAGAGCCTCAGTTTCCTCATCTGTGAAATGGAGCTAAGAATGCATCCCTCCTGTATTGTTGTATTTAATGTTCCTTCCTAGCACTAAATCTAAATTGGGCAGGGGTGGGGAGTCCCTTTAGTTTCTCCCCTCTCAGCAGTGGTACTTCGTTGAGAAAGGATTGCAACAGCCAAGTCCAGAATGCCAGAAGTTAATACATATTGTGCTGCAGACAAATTATAGATTTTCCACCAATGAACAGCAATGCCATACATGCTTCAGATGTGTATGATGAGTCCTCTTGTTGTATAAAATGATGGAGAATCAAATGGCAAAACAAGAATTTAGGGAATGGCAAAATGTTACAAGATTCGAGTGACCCATATATTCCCAGTATTTAAAATGTGCCCAGAAAGAACAGAAGCTAATGCCCATGAACTATCCCTGTACTGTCCCAGCCTGGAAACAGAGTTAAGAGTTAGGAGGGTCTTCCAGTAACATTGGCAAACAGCAGTGAACCAAGGCATTAGCAATGAAAAATGAAAGGAGGAAGGGGAATGTAAGAGATATTCTGATGATGAACTGGACATCAGGATTAAGGATGAGGGAGAAAAAAGTAAAAATAGCACACAGATTTCTAGCTCAGGGAAAAGTAGTTTCCCTTCATGGAGATCAGGAAAACAAGGGGACGATTTGGGGGTAAATATAATAAGCCTGTTGAGGATGTGTCTAACTTCATGAGTCTGTGGATATGCAGATATGGAGCTAGAAGAGAGGCCTGTGGTGGAGAGGTCAATCTGAAGGTCATTGGCATACGGTGGAGCTGTAAGTGTAGGTGAGGCAGCCCAGAAAGAATAGAGTGAAAAGTGCAGAGGACAAGCACAGTGCCTGAGGAAGACTGAAACACACCAGGGTAGAAGAGGTTGCTGAAAAGACAACTCAGAAAGAGCAGCCAGAAAGGGAAGAAACAACTGGGAGAGAGCGATGTCAGGGAAGCCAAAGGAAGAAAGAGAGGGATGTAGTTGCGTGGCCAGTGTCACAGAGGGCTTGAGTAAGATGGGACACAAAGTGTCCACTGGATTTGACCTTTGGAGGTCAGTAGTGGTGGGGCAGTGGGCAGGCAGCAGCAAGTCACGTAGTAAATGGAAACACAGCAAGTGAAGCCATTGAATGTAGAGGGTGCTCTTTAGAGCCATGCTCTCAAAGTGGGTCCCTAACCATCAGCATCACCTGGGAACTTGTCAGAAATGTGCATTCGTGGACCCTACCCCAAACCTCCCAAATCAGAAACTCTGGGAGTAAGGCCCAGCAATCTGTGTTCTAACAAATTCTATAGGGGATTTTGGTGCACACCAAAAGTTGAGATGCACCTGGAGAAATGTTCACACCTAGAGAGAATGAGAAGCAACCGTTAGAAGGAAAAGGAGGATAGTCGGAGGGTTTTGTGTTCCAAAATAGGAGAGATTTTTTTTTTAGCTAGAAATTACTCTTTATTGATTAAATCACCAGAAATTGTCAGCACAAGAGTTACATGGTAATGACCACCAAGGCCTGGGCTCTGAGGTTTGCTCTGCCTCTCCCAGTCCTTAATAGGGTTAGAAGGAGAGACATCATTAACAGAGACCAAGTCAGATGGCGGCAGGTCCTCCTTTCCCAGCCGCTGGACAAGCTGCTCAATTCTTGTTCACAGCAGGAAAGAGCCAGTACTTCAGAAAAATCTAATAAAGAATTAGACATTACATTACGAGATCTCTCTTAACAGTTTAGATTTCTCAGCAGTATTGGTCCAAACTCATTTGTTTCTGACCTAAATTTTTTTCATTTTGCAATTTACTTTTTTTGTGTGTATGCAATTTTGATAAATAATCTCACCATCTGTCCAGAGGTGAATCAATCCAGTGCAAAGAAAAATCCCTCAAACCGGAATAGCCTCCTCTTCTTACTTTGGAAAGAGGAAACAGGTTTTTCTGCTCCTCTTATACCCATAGATGAACAAATGTCCCCCCAGAGTTCAAAATGGTATTTCTGGCCTTGGAATGTACACGAAGGCAGCTTTTGACGGGCTGATTCAAATCACCTAGAAATGGAAGCTGAAACCACTATGCAGGCAGCCTTCTTTGGCAATTTCTTAAAATTAAATCTTGAGGTTTGTCCATGATTATATAAAAGGCTCTAAGGTCCAAACAACTTCTGCCATTTCATGTCATGAGGCGGCTCCGAGGAGGCACTGGAATTGTTAAGAGCAAAAACAGTAGCAGTGGCCCCACGAGGTAGGACCTCAATAACTCGAGGCTTGTCAATTATCCGGGCCGTCCGGTTTCCCTTTTCCACAATGCCAACGATCCATGCTTGGTGACCCCCTCCATACTTGGAAGATTTGATTTCGGAACAGAAGTGAGCTGCCTGATCTCTTGGCAGACAAATCAGTAATCCCCCAGAGGTTTCCGCTGAGGTTCCTTGAAGGAGCCCAAACTGCCCCGTGGCCTTGCTGACAGCAGCCATCTTGGCAAGGATGGGCAGATTGTGAATGACAAAGGACACTTCATTTCTTTGTTGTTTCGCAAGGCTCTGAGAGTGTCCAAGAATGCCAAAGCCTGTGACATCTGTGGCCGCGTGGGCATTAAATGCGTGCATTAACCCAGCAGCAGTTCTGTTCAGAGTAGCCATGTTGAACATCGCTTCCTGATAGGCCAGCTCTACCTCTTGTCTGGAGACCACGGTGTTCACTTTACTCCACCTTTCGGGATTATCCAGCCATCGGTGGGCATTGACAGCGACCTGGGTGCCTAAGGGTTTGGTTAACACGAGCACGTCCCCGACAACGGCACTGTCAGGCATTATGAAATCATTTGGCCGACACACCACAGTGGCAACGCCACCGAGGATAATCCAAGGGTTGGCCGCCGTCTGCCCACCAGTCACTGCAGTCCCTCCTTCCTCAGCAGCGTCCCGAAAGCCTTTGATCATGAGCGGCGTTATCTTTTCCCGTTCCTCCTCGCTCATGCTCTGGCTGACGCTGAGTAGCATCAGCATGTTGTCACATTCAGTAATGCCCATGGCGTAGAGGTCACTCAGCACGTTGGCACACGCTATGCGCCCCATCAGGTAGGGATCTTCCACCACGGGGTAGAGGAAGTCGGTGGTCTGCACCAGGGACAGGCCCCGGTGCCTCAAGGGGATGACGCAGGAGTCCAGCCCGATGCCCAGGGCTGGCAGGGTTGCGCCCCCGGCTCTCTGCGCCGCCTCTGCAGGGCGGCGGCCTGGTGGGGGCCGCCTCAGTCCCGCCAGGAGCTTGAGCAGCGCCTCCCGCGGGACCTTGCAGCCTCAGCCCTTCGAGCCGGAGAAGCCCGTCAGCCGCCAGCGCGGGCTGAGGCCCCACGCCTGGGGCTCGAAGGGCTGGTAGGTGGAGAACGCCCAGGCCGCGGGGAAGGCCTGCGGGCCGGAGGAGCCGACCGCCGCCATGGCCACCGTCGCCTCCCTGCTGGCGCCTGTCGCTGCTGAGGCTTTGGTTATCGCGCCCGTGGCAGGCCTGAGGGGAGCGGAGAAGAGGAGAGGACGCTGTCAGCTTCCACTCAAAGGAATATGTCAGATGTTACCCGCAGAGATTCTCCCCAGCACGACTCAGGCCGTGCGACGCCTCCTGGGCCTTCCTCCACAATAGGAGAGATTTTAACACGTCTTCATGGTATGCAGAAAAGACCCAGTTTTTTTGTTTTTTGGTTTTTTTTTCTGAGACAGTCTCACTCTGTTGCCTGGGCTAGAGTTCTGTGGCATCAACCTAGCTCACAGCAACCTCAAACTCCTGGGCTCAAGCAATCCTCCTGCCTCAGCCTCCAAATTAGCTGGGACTACAGGCATCAGCCACCATGCCCGGCGGATTTTTTCTATATATTTTTAGTTGGTCAATTAATTTCTTTCTATTTATAGTGGAGACGGGTCTCGCTCTTGCTCAGGCTGGTTTTGAACTCCTGACCTTGAGCGATCCGCCCGCCTTGGCCTCCCAGAGTGCTAGGAGTACAGGTGTGAGCCACCACGCCCTGCCAAAAGAACCAGTATTTAAAAAGAAGAGCCCGGATATAGAAAAGAGCAGGTAAGTGTTGGAACCAACTCTTGGGAGAACCAGAAATCAATGGTGAGTATTTTGAGATGCAAAGTCAGAGGAGCAGCCTAAGAAGTATGGTGCCGCCTCCACACCCACCTGCTCACGAGGCCAAGCAGTGATGACAACGTGTTTTTTTTCTGACAAGTCTGCTGCTAATACTTCGACCACTGCCTCCTCCAAGAATCTCTCTGTTTTTCATTTGCTGTATGATTTGCTGATATCTTCAGACTTTTAGGAGCATTTCATGTCATTAGCCCTTTGAAGCCTAGGCAGGCGCCTCACAGGTTCACCACCTACCTAGACCAGGTGTCGGGGCTATTTGGAGCGCGAGGGCATAACTCCCTAGGGGATTCAGGTACCCCGGATAAGGTATTTTTTTCAGCTTGAGGGCAGGTGGGCTACAATGCAAGACCCAGAGAGGTCAGGAGGGGCAGCATTCCTAGGCCAGGGGTACATGAGAAAGAGACATTTGGGGCTTTTTCCAGACAAGGTAAGTAGGAGACACTTACCTAGTGGCTTCAACAAAAACAATATTTCACCTTCTAGGGTGATTCAAAATGTCAAATACAGACAAAATTTTAATGTGGGGGGGGAAAGAAGAGATTTGTCTGGTAGGAAAAAAAAGGGAGTCTGCCAGTTATGACCGCCACCATTGGCAATGTTTATTTTGTTTTTCCTCTGGTCAAGCTGGTCTGTAAAGACCTGGCGCACCCAGGCCAGAGACAGTTGCAAAACAAGTGTCTGCACAGGAGAACTACAAGGAGACTCAAAGATTTCTGATTTTCATTAATCCCAATTTTGATTTTCTTTTTCTTAAAAACATGGTGCTAAATCTCTGTGGTCAAAGCCCTAGGTTGACAGCCTTTAATAAAGAAGTCCAGACTCTGGAAAACCAAAAATAAACAAGAACTATGGACCAAATCACATTCTCCTTTGAAAGTTGCTTTTGAAAGCCCAAGGGAGCACCATTAACATCACAGGGAAAGTAGGCGACTAATTTCCTTTCCAGGGGCTTTTAGAATGTCACCCAGAATTGACTGTGGAAAGAAAATTAATGCCATATCAAGACATTAATTCAGATCACCAGTTAGTCTACTCAGGGTCCTCTCTGATGGTAACTTCTGTTTACTACAAGCTTCAGTGACATGTGAGAGTTCCAGCAAGAGTTCCTATTCCCAGGACCAGTCCATGCACTGTCCAGTTTCTACGGTTACTGATTTTATTCTTTCCTATCCCACTTCAGGGAAAGGAAAGTCAAGTTTGGGGACTATACATGGTTTAAAAAATTAGCTGGGCACAGTGGCTCACACCTGTAATCCTAGCACTCAGGGAGGCCAAGGCGGACGGATCGCTCAAGGTCAGGAGTTCAAAACCAGCCTGAGCAAGAGCAAGACCCCATCTCTACTAAAAATAGAAAGACATTAATTGGACAACTAAAAATATACAGAAAAAATTAGCCGGGCATGGTGGTGCATGCCTGTAGTCCCAGCTGCTCTGGAGGCTGAGGCAGGAGGATTGCTTGAGCCCAGTTTGAGGTTGCTGTGAGCTAGGCTGATGCCACAGCACTCTAGCCAGGGCAACATAGTGAGAGACTCTGTCACAAAAAAAAAAAAAAAGAAAAAAAAAATAACATATATATGTACATTCATCCCTGTGTATATCTGTGTCCTATCGAAAGAGTGAATCCTTACCTCTTCTCCTCTTTGTCCTTCTTACTTGGGAGGAAAAGAGCTGGGCACCTTGTCAGAAATCAGCACGTCTCGGGCAGCAGATTATTTCGTAGAAAAGAGCTTCTTTCACTGCCAGTGTTCACGAAGCTTTACCACTGCTGGCTTTATTTTCTAAAAGTAGATCCACCAGATATTAAAGTGTCATAATGTAAATGTAATGAGTCACGACTGGCACTTTGGATACGGACACAATAGGATGGAGTAGTTCGGATGGGGTGGGATGGGATGAGATGGGATAGGATAGGACGGATAGGAGAGGAGAGGAGAGAATGGACTGGATAAGATAGAATACATAGGGTAGGATGGGATAGAATAGAAAATACCAGAGCAAACCACAGGTAACAAGGGGGAGAACTAGTCCCCCTTGTTTGGTGTGCAAGTGTGTGTCTAAGTCACAGTGTAAAATGGATCCTACATAATCAAAAAGTTTGATTATAATTTGATAATAGAAATGAGACTTCATCTAATCCCCAGAGATTAGATTGCCAGTTTTTCACCCATGGATGAAGAACTGCTCATGTTGGCTTCACGTGTCACCCAAACACTTGTTGAACAGTGACCGAAGGTGAGGGTGAGCCCATTCTTGCTGAGCAGGGGCTTCTCCGGCTCTGTGAGCCTCTGCAGTGCGGCCTCACTGGGACCCTATGGAGCCACATGTTCTGGAGCTGAAGGGAGGTGAAAGCAGACAAATCGTGGGACTTATTTTCAAGGTTTCCCAAAAATAACATGTCCAGACCTGCCCGGTCACTCAGCTCACACGTCACTCAGACCGCATGGACAAACACCCAGACAACCAGCCTTGGTCCAACTGCTGAAGACCACCCATGGACAAACTCATGAACCCCACAGTTTGCATTTTCAATTTCAAATGATGTTTTAAGAAAACACTTAGGTATTACTTTCCAAGAAAATGGTTGCAAGAGGTTCAAACACTCCCATTTATGTTTTCATCCTCAATCAAGATGAAAAAAGCTAGTTTAAAAATTTTCCTTTGCATGCAGCAGGTTCCAACCCCTGAGTTTTACCACCACCAGCTGAAAGGATGCTGTGGTCGGCCAGTACGACACCCTCACCACTCCCAGGCAGCTGTCCTTACTACAGGCCCCACTCTTGTCCGCTCACTGGATATGCACTGTGCATACCTAGACTCACTTCCCATTTGCACGAAATATGAAAATGTTGCCTCTTATTCAGGCAATAACATTGCAAAGTTGCTTTTTTTTTTCTTAGAACTCTCACAAGATAATTTTACTGTGATGATAAAAATAAAAATATTTAAACTTTCCTTTTCCTCTTCATGCACAATGATAGAGAATTTGGAGCTCTTAAAAAAAAAATGCAAGGATTTTACAAGGAGTATGTGTCATATTCAGGGAATATCAAAGCATCTTACTAGGTGCCTAATACGTTCATAACCACGGAACTTGTAGTCTAAAGTTATATTTGATAAATGTAACACTGGAAAATAGGATCAAAATAGCTTTGAGTTGAAGAAGAAGAATTTCTACAATCCCATTTAATACACTACACTTAACAAATACATTGGATAATATTTCTCCTTCACACTGCACTATTGCTGGGTTAGTATTTAGCGACCAAAGAATAGAATCTAAGCCTAAATTCCAATGTGTTTCTCTTCTTACTGAATGTGTGCATTCATTCACATTACATTATATTACATTCATTCCCATTGCATTCATTGTGCACATAATATACACTTAAAATTATAAAATGACTAAACAAACTGAAGAAGTTATATTGAGTCATATTTAAGATTATTCGAGCTATAAACAATGAAAATATCTATCAAATAAATGTTGGTTGGCCAAATGAAGACTTTACGGTTTTATGGTCATATTCTTTTTTCATATTCTCTTTGTTCTAAAAGGAAACATACTTTTAAGTAAAGAATCCATACTTACAGAAATTGTATCCATTTGATTCTTTTAAATTAAGCATTCTTCAGAACTAAACACACATTACAGATTCTCAAAAACCCTTCCCTACCCACCATACTCCAGAAGCGAAGGGAAAGGGGAAAGGAGATGACTAAGAGTATGGACATTTGTTCTGTCAGCTTTCATGAAAAATAAGGAAGTTCTGGCCGGGCGCGGTGGCTCACGCCTGTAATCCTAGCACTCTGGGAGGCCGAGGTGGCCGGATCGCTCAAGATCAGGAGTTTGAAACCAGCCTGAGCAAGAGTCAGACCCCGTCGCTACTAAAAATAGAAAGAAATTATCTGGACAACTAAAAACATACAGAAAAAAATTAGCCGGGTGTGGTGGCGCATGCCTGTAGTCCCAGCTACTCTGGGAGGCTGAGGCAGGAGAATCACTGGAGCCCAGGAGTTTGAGGTTGCTGTGAGCTAGGATGACGCCACGGCACACTAGCCTGGCGACAGAGTGAGACTCTGTCTCAAAACAAATAAATAAATAAAGCCGGTCTGCCCTGCAATCTGTGTCCTGAGTTCATGCCCCTAGCAAAGCATTAGGAACTGTGAGAACAAGGACAGCACGTGCTGGGCTTTGTCCCACACCACAAGACGATGAACTCCATTTAAGAGTCAGAGAGCCGACCATGCAGACCAGGCCTTCAGGACTGATGCTGTTTATAGACACTGAATGGCACCTCCAGATAATTCCATTCAAACCAGCGGAGAGTTTTCATGACCAATGGTGGTGCTTAGTCTTATGTGTCAACATGGCAAGGCTACAGTATCCAGTTATGTGATCAAACACTAGTCTAAGTGCTACTGCAAAGGTATTTTGTGGATGTGGTT
Organism: Lepilemur septentrionalis; assembly: GCA_963573855.1. Classification (NCBI taxonomy): domain Eukaryota; kingdom Metazoa; phylum Chordata; class Mammalia; order Primates; family Lepilemuridae; genus Lepilemur; species Lepilemur septentrionalis. Next base: position 7,791 of record CAUYMX010130528.1, on the reverse strand, counting down.
AATTAACATCTACAGTCCGTTGACTTTAAAGAAAGGAGATTATCCTTGATAATCTGGGTGGGTCTCACCCAACCTGTTAAAGACCTTAAGAGCAAAACTGGGGTTTCCCAGTAGAAGGAGAAATTCTACCTGTAGACTGCAGCATCAGCTCTGGTTTGACAGATTCCTGACACCCGACTCTAGGAACATCAGACGTGCAAGCTCCCACAATCGCTGGTTCTGTTTCTCTGGCAGACCCTGACTGATGCACCAGTCTACTGGTCTTGGCTGATACTCATCTAAATTTATCTAGAAATAAAGGGCCTCATTATGCCCTAAACTTGCCAAATCCCCAAACATTGGTTCTATAAACTTGAGAACACGCAATAGCAGAAATTTAAAATTATTTGCTACTGTGTCCTTACATGCCATCTGGATGGGAGCTAGTAAGTATATACTTTATTGTACGATTAGTTAGTCCCAATTTCTATCAAGTATAAAAGACACTTGAAACGGGCACTGGTACCAGTTGGGTTTCTAATGTTTTGAAATGGCTGCAGCTTTCAAGGCATGTATGGAATATGGTTTCTGAAACTCTACCAAAACCAAAGTCCGTCTAAAATAAGTATGACTTGACGAATGTTAAAATGAAGTTGAAATCGGCTTTAGCCCACTTCCTAAATTGCAGCTGTTGTTCTGATAATTCCACCTTTCCTTCCTTAGCTCAGTTTCCTGGAGGATTTTCCCCCCCACTTCTAAGAAGGAAGTCTTACTCTAAATTTTTCATACAAATTATCACCGATGAGTCTTAACAGTCTTTTCCCCACAACTTTTCTTCCCCTCTTTAGCCAAAATAGGCTGCTTATGGCTGGGTGGTTTTATTTTGTTCCATCCTAAGAGAGTTTAATATAAGCTTGTCAAGAAGAGAGACAGCAGTGACAGTTAAATTAAAAGTGGCACCAATTAATGTATTTATAGAACACCACACACAAACAGACAACAGATGAGGGAAGAATATACAGAATGTACGAGAAGCACACCAAGCTTCAGCAGTAGTCAGTTAGTCCAAAGGGTGTGCCCCTGACAAATGATTGATTAGAGAAGACCCCAAAGATCAGAGGAGCATGAAATGGGGTCCACTCCTCCAGCCTGGGAGGCAGTGGCACAGGGGTGAAGGTTTCAGAAACGGGCTGGCTGACACCCTCTCTGTTACTCACCTCCTGCAGGACCCCTGGGCCATGTAGGAGACAAAGGGTATCAGAGCCCCCTGCCCCCTGGTTACTGTGGCCCTGGAGAAACTGCCTGCCTCTGTCCTCGGGACAGTGCCGAGGCGTGATTATAATGTTGGCGGACTGTTCTTTTCTTTTCTGCCTCTTTCCCCGTCACAGCATGCCTCTCCCCATCCCTCTCCCCGCTCCATGCCTGCTCACAAGGAAGAATCTGGTATCTGTCGTTCACCAAAGTCTGTGTGCTGCCCCAGGCACTCAGCGTTTTGGAAAGTTTAAACTTCCTCTAGCTGTGGACTCTGTTCCTTACGGAAGGCATCACTGGTACTCTGGGGTGCGGGAGGGTGAGAGGCATTTTGAAGGCTGGAGGGCCCTCCAGGCTCCCAAACAACACACTCAGGCAGCCCCGCATTATTGGTGTCACTCTGGGGCTGCAGCCAGGTGAGACAGAAGGGAGGTGCTCTCTCTCCATACTACAAGCCGACTGGAGTAGAAGAAAGAGGGCCCAGGTTTGACAACGGGTTCACCCAGACAAGGCAATCTCTTCATTACTTCTCATTATTTCTCTCCATATACACACTCTTTAAACAACACATACTAGTGGGTTTCTTAAATGACCGAAGGCCTCCCGTATGCCAGAGAATCTATGCACAAAATGTATAATTAATTACAGGACTTTTGCTTCTGGCTATGATGAGTAGTTGAAAGAAAACTGAAGATAAACTTAAAGAACAGCTCAAATCTTTTTTTTTTTTTTTAATTGTTTCAAGGCATAGGAGAACTACCAAGAAAGAATTAGGGCACCAGATCCAAGAAAGGTGAGCCCAGCTTCCTGCATTCCAACTTCACCTCCAGGGCAGGTGTCAGTTCTTGGTACTGGACTAGAGACTGAGAAACTTAGCAGACGCTGAGAGGCAGAGAAGCCAGCAGGGCTTCAAGCAATTTGATAGGACTGGGAAGTCAAAATGGGATTTGAGGCTACAGAGGTGGCCTTGAGAAGCCAAGATGCCAAAGAGAAGGAGGACACCAAGAATGAATGCAACACGCATTGCAACACGCAACACGCAATGGTATCCCACATGTGTCAGACAGAAGATTGAAACACACAATACACATAGGAATGACGAGCCACATAAATTCATGTACATCTACATGAATATGAATTGCACAAAACAGTAATAATATCTTGTGGAGATTTAAATACGTGTAGGATTAAACTAAATGACAAAAATAGCAAAACAAAAGAAGGGGTACATGGAGTTAAAATGCTCTAAGGTCTCGGCATTGTCTTAGAACTCATTTATATTAGACTGGAATAAGTCAAAACCAATTGTTTTAATCTCTGGGGTAACTTCCAAAAGAATAACATAGGAATATATTTATTTTTTAAAAAAAAAAACTAAATAGAGGGGAAAATGGAATAATAAAAAAATTAGCTGATTAATCCAAAAGAGGCAAAAAACCAAAAGTAACATAAATGAGTACGATGAGGGATTAAGATATGGGAAATTACTAAGGGAGACATCAAGGGGAAGGGTCCTTGCTAAACTGACATAGCAAGGGTCTTGTTGAAGGTAGGCCAGGGTGATCAGATATTGGGGGTAGGAGATGAGCAGTTTATTCTATCAGAGATCGAGCAGAGCAGATATCAAGGGTGGGGATTCTCCCTAAACTGAATCAGCATGATTCTCACTACAACTGGACCACGCAGGCGCAGCAAGGATGGAGCCAAGGGCAAGGCCTACGGAAGGGCCTATATGGGAAAAGCCCACCAAGCTTTTCAGGATGCAGAGTCACCTAACTCAGGTTTGGTCAAGGAGAGAGTCATTGCCAAGGCTCAGACAACTTCACCAGGGGATTTTCTCCAAACGTTTAAAGCATAATTGATACCAATGTTTCACAAACTTTTCTACAAAACAGAAAAAGAAGCCACACTTCCTAACTCATGTTATGAGGCCAGCATAAACTTGGTACCAAAATCTGAAAAGAACATTACAGAAAAGAAAAACTACACACCAGTCTTTCTCATAAACATACATGTGAAAAAGAGAAAAAGCCCTCAACACCAAGGAGCTAGCTGGCACCCTCTGCTAGCTGGTACTCTCCGCTGGTGTAGTGAGAGCTGGGCTGGCACCTACAGGTGGGCCTCGGAGTTCTCCTGCTGATCATAAACCATTTCACAGAACACCGACAATAGGTAAGAATACTCTGTAACTGTGATGATGAAGGCAAACCGAGACCACGCGATAATCACTCTTAACGTAGACAAAATCGAGACCATTGTTCAAACCATAAAAAAATGATCAAACATCCTCCCATCCTGGCTGTTATAAGGGGCTGTTGCCTCTTCACCAATTGCAATTTAGCTTTGTTGCATTCTTCTAGCCTTATAGAAAAGATCTATAAAGACATTCAGTTATAGAATTATCCCTGCTTCTTGACAGCATGACTGGAGTAAAGCTCTGCTTCCTTAAACCCTCCCTGGAAACACTAAATCCTGTAATAAATCCTTCTTAACTCCCTCTTACTGGGATGCCCCATGGTTCCGATTGTGTGCAGTCTCCCTCTCAATGAGCAATAAACCCAACTTGTTCAACTTCAAGAGGGTTCCTAGTGGTCTTTGGCTATAGGGCATTTACAGATGCTTAAGTACTCATCAAACATTTATGTATCAAACCCAACAGCATATAAAAATAGCAATACATCACAACCAAGTTGGGTTGATTCCAGGAATGGAATTCAAAATTAAGTTTAACATTCAAAAATCAATCAGCATGCCCTTATAAAAGAGTCCCAAGGCAGCTCCTGTGCCTGTACAACCATGTGAGGACACAGTGAGAAAACAGGCACCTGCAAACCAGAAAGGCAGCCCTCACCAGACACCAAATCTGCCAGCACCTTGATCTTGGAGTTCTTAGCCTCTGGAACTGTGAGAAATGAATTTCTATTGTTCATAAGCCAAAAAAATCAATTAGTGTAACTCATCACATAACAAAAAAAGATGTCATATGATCGTATCAACAAATGAACAAATTTGCATTTGATAAAATTCAGCACTTGTGTTAACAAAATAAAACTTTTAGCAAACTTAGAATGGAAGAAAATTTCCTTTGTCCTGATACAGAGTACTTACAAAAACTATGCAGCAAACATTATACTTAATGGTGAAATATGAAAAGCTCTTCCCCTGAAATAGAGAATAAACTAAGTATGCCACTACAACCATTTCTATTCATATGATTAGAGGTTTTAGCCAGCAAAATAAAGAAAAAAAATAGCCAGGAATAAATCTGACAAAGATTTGCAAGACTTTTGTACTGAAAAATTACAACTATTGAGAGAACTCTTTAAAATCTAATTTAGTAGAAAGCTATGCCATGCTTATGAATGGAAAAAACTCAGTATTATAAAAATCTAACTTATTCCCAAGTAAATCTATATCCCAGCAGAGCTGCGACAATCTGGAAGAAGAAAAAACTTTAGAATTTACATGAGCAGATACCAAGATGCATTATAAAGCTACGGCAATTAAGAGAGTGTAGTGTAACCTCAAGGATAGACCAATAGGCCTATGGAATAGAAAAGAGAAGGCAGAAACTGTCATTTGATTTTTGACAAAGGTGACATATCAGTCAGATGAGGATAAAAATGGCCTTTTCAATAAATAGCACTGGAGCAGTTAGAATCTATATGAAACAAAATCTTAAATCTCTACTTCACCTCATACATAATAATCAACTACAGATGGATTGTCGCTGGAAAAGTAGGTCTAAATACAATGACTATTCTAGAGGGAAAAAAGGAGAATATCTTCATGACCTTGGGGTAGGCAAAAAAAAATTTAAAGAAGACAAAAGAGCAATAAGTGAAATGATGGATAAATTCTACTACATAAAAAGTAAGAATTTCCGTTCATCAAAAAGACACCACTAAGAAAGTGAAAGTGAAAAGACAAACAACAGACTGGGAGAAAATATTTGTAATGCAAATATCCAACGAAGGACTCATACCTAGAAAATATAAAAACTCCTACAAGACAATAAAAACAAGACAGACCCATCCAAAAAAAAAATAAGCAATAGAACTTAAACAAGCACTTCATAAAAAGAACATCCAAATGGCCATTAAACATATGAAAAGGTGTTCAACAACGTTAGTCAGGAAGAAAATGCAAATTAAAGCCACAATAAAATGCCAATATATACCTACCGGAACACCAACTTCAAGTAAGAATATACCAGTTGGATTTTTCATAGACGGCTGTTGGTAATGTAAATTAGCACAGCCAGTCGAAAACAGTTTGGCCATATCCGCTAAAGCTGAACATGTGCTTCCCCTATGACGGGCAATTCTACTCCTGAGCATACCCACAAAAGCAAATGAGTACATTTGTGTACCAAAAGACATGGACCAGAATGCTCACAGAAGCACTTTATCATAGCAACCAAAAACTGGAAACAACTCAAAAGCCCACCAAAAGTAAGTGGATAAATTTTGGTTTATTCATATACTAGAATGCCATATGAAAAGTAGAATAAACAAGCCTGCTACATGTAACAGCATAAATGAATCTCACAGACAAAATGTTAAATGAAAGAAACCAGACACTAAAGAGGACCTTTAGGCTTTCATTTATATAGAGTTCAAAAACTTGCAAAACTAAATCAGTGACTGAAGTCAGGATATTGGTTACTTTTGTGGGCGGCGGGGCTGGGGGTGTGGGGCGTGGCTGGGAGGGGTCCTGAGGGGAGACTCTGAGCTGACAGTCGTGTTCTATGTCTCGGCCTGGATGACATTTATATTTGTGTTTACCTTGTGAAAATTCGTTACATCTTTTTCTCTATTTTTGTTATGCTGTAATAAGAAGTTTATGTTTTCACGTACCAAAGAGGAACATTCACTACTGCATTAAAAACAACAGTAGATGTGGAGGGAGAAAGTTATTTCTTCAAAAACGTGTGGATATAGGACTATGGAAAGTATTGATTTTGCCTCTGATTTGAACGGGAAGCTTTGGAAGACTAAAAGACTACACAGAAACTCAGATGGCTTCCAAAGACATCCTTTGAGCTTTTATAATAACCTTTTGTTGCATTATTTCTCATTACATTCTTTCCACTCGATTTTCTAAAAGCCCTAAAGAAATCTACATAATACAATAAACAAATGGTGCTGTTTATTCCCCACCCAATGACATCACATCAAGGCCTGAGCAAAAAGAATTAAAATCTTAAATCCAAATCTCTTTCTCCTAACTATATCAGCGCCACCCGGAGCACCACAATGGCCCAGACATGGAAACAGGCGTCTTGACCATTTCCCTGAGGAATGCCACAAAGGCTCATTGTGGCATCGCAGAGGGCAAGACTTCCAGGGCAAAATCCCTCAACAGGAAGACGTCTGCCTGCCCTGGCTGCAGATCCCACCGCAGAAATGAGCTCTTCCTAGTTAGGGTCTGGGTCAGAAGTGTGCCTAGGAGAGAGTGAAGACGACAGGTGTAGCATAGTGGGGAGATGCTACCGAATTTAAGCTCTGGTTCTGTTTCTGACCCGCTCTTTGGTGACTCAGCTCACAGAATCTGTCGGCACTTGCTGTCTTTGTCCATAAAATGGATGTTTGATTGGATGGTCGCTAAGCAAACCCTCTTTGATACTCTGGTGAATCCTTCAAGGTGATGTTTTGTCTTGTTTGCAACTCTGCCTTGATACAATGGACTCTAAAGCGGAACTGTGCGCTGGCGCCCTCGCCTGGACGGCACGTGCCAATGCTTCACCACCCTGCTGGAATAATAATAACTAGACGTGGTGAAAAGCCACCATTCTTCATTCATTGCCTGCCAGCGAACTTGCGTTTTGAGAACATAAGATTGTGTCCCCTCTGCGTGAACCAGGCAATTGTGCCATTTAAGCCCAGGACTTCTGGTTCCTTGTTTTTCATGTATCGTCGAATGTGACAGTGCACAGTAACAAATAGAATTCTTAAATGGAGCCCAAGAAACCAGCACAACTCTTTTAATCCAACTAGTCAGATGGTCATTAAACAGGAAGGGGATTTTTCTTTCTGTTTTCCCAAATGTTTGGACAGGATGTAATTTCCTATCAGAGGCATTTTAAATTGTTCTGGGCAAAATTTACAACCTGCATCCAATTAACATGTTACAGAAATGGAAACCTCCCTATTTACTTCTCCCTGTACGGACACATTAGACAGCTTCCAATCTTGATCATTCAGAGCATGGTATGCCAAACTCGACTCCCAGTTACTCAGGACCAGGTGTGGAATGCCCAGTCTCCCATACTCTGGTTCGCAAACCAGTGCTATCAACGACATCTTTGAACTTCTCGGCTGCACAGTCACTGGGAACTTACTGTGCGCCAAACAAACACTGTTCTACACACGGAATATGCTATGGTGAACAAAAATAGACACAACTCTTGACTTCGTGGAAATAACACGCTAGGACAATCTTTAAACGTATAGGATAACCAGAACTTCCCCTTGACTAGGTGGAAGCCCTGCATACAATTTCAGTTTTAAAAGATCTCATTGATTTTATATACAAGGGTAGAGGACCCGGGGGGTGGTG
>CAUYMX010130525.1:0-13559 GCA_963573855.1 Lepilemur septentrionalis | reverse complement strand
GAAATTAATTGGACAACTAAAAATATATAGAAAATATTAGCCGGGCATGGTGGCACATGCCTGTAGTCCCAGCTACTCGGGAGGCTGAGGCAGGAGGATTGCTTGAGCCCAGGAGTTTGAGGTTGCTGTGAGCTAGGCTGATGCCATGGCACTCACTCTAGCCTGGGCAAGGGAGTGAGACTCTGTCTCAAATAAATAAATAAATAAATAAATAAATAAAGTAAAAATAAAAGTAAACAGATGTGATAGTCACTTACTATTTCACAGATACAAATAAATCTTTTTGGCAAGAGCAATATTGCACTCTACTTCAGATCACTCCCAAACTGAGAAATAACTCAATTTCAAGTGACCAATTCCTAAAAGACATGTTTCAACTATATCCAGTGATCAAATAAGAATTAAAGGCGTTGTAATAGAATAACACGAGATGATCATCTTCTGGATCACTTTAAAGCTTGCCTTCACTACTATTTTATGTTTATACATTTATATCCATGCAGTAAATTTTATAGGTGGTATCAAAAACAAGCATATATATATATATATATATATAGTATCTGGCTTTCAAAAAGGTTTAGAGGATATCCATATATTTTTCATTTACCCTTATACAATACCTCTGAGAGGGAAGAAACATGCTTTTTTCTTAATTTTCTCCATTTAGTTATCAAATTCCTCCAAAGAGCACACAATTCAATATAAGAGAATAAGTCTCAAACATGGTCACATTATTGTTATTTTTTAAATTGATAAATATTCTTTTATTTCCATACTCTGTGACATTTGCAGCACAGGTATTCAATCTCATGGGAATGTTAAAACCCACACTAGGAGGGTGTCCAGTGTGTTCAGTCCTAAACTTTAGGAGATGTGGCTATGGGCACTCACAGGCCAAGCCTGTAAGTCCTTAAGGGGAACTACTCATCCATGTCACCAGCCAGGTGGATGTGCTTCCTCCGAGTGATGGGTGACCTCCACCAGGAAAACATGGTAATATTTTAAGTAAAAGACATGAGCGAAGAAAAACAGAACAAAACCAAAAATGGCCAATACAAATGGGAGAAAAGAAAGAGGCAAGCATGAAATTAAATAATTATAGGCAGAAAACAAAATTTAAAGCACTAGGTGTTTAATGGTCTCTTTATTTCCTTCTTCTTTCCATTACCTAGGAATTCATCACAAAACTCTGTTTATAATGTACCACACAGTCCTCTTCAGCCATCATCAATTTCAATGATTTCTCTCTTCTTGTCTTAAATAATCCTGAGGTTCATACTCCAACATATTCTTTCTACCCACCTGAAGACAGAAATAGTCTTCTGCACTCAGGTAGGTGCAATAGAACATCATCATACCAAAACCCATTTTACTAATGTTCTAAATATACAATATGAATTTTAAGATTATATTATCTACTTATTAGAATTTTAAAGTCTATATCATTCTAGAAGAAAAATGTCATCTATACCCCAAAATTTCTCAGTGCATATGGACTTAACATAACCAGGCAAAGTTAAATCTATTGCCTTGTTGCATACAGGACTATCGGGGGTGAAAATGTCACAGCAGGACAGGAATGGGTAAATAAACAGACCACTGCATATGCTTTCCCCTTTGGGGGTTGGGATTAGAGGTCAGATGTCTGAGGAAGACACTGAACCAAAATCTATAGATACCACTAAGTTCCCTTCATCAAGCAATTCCAAGGTAATTAACATTCTCCTATGGCAGAAACACCAAGAAAACTCAAAATGGTCAGATGTATTAGAAACCTACAGAAGTGAAGATTAGATATACAAACCTCCAGATTATCCCAACAGAAACCTACACCTTACTTAACTAAAAATAAGTTAAGGCCACTTACAAACCTGCCTAGGATTTTTTTCAGCCCTGATGAAAAACAAAGGCAATCCTATGGGAATGCAATGAAAACCCAGTTTTGGCTGCAAAGAAAATGGGAGAAGGGCTGTAATTCTGATTTAGCTAACTAAATCAAAACTAAAAAAACACTGGCATAATTATCTGGCATATTGATGCTAAACCTGTTTCATTAGGAATTTTGAACTTTGAAGATGGGTATACTTGGTATGCAGCACAAACCTTACTAATCAGTACTACCCCCTTTATACACCAAGGCGATGCAACTGACATGAGTCAAGGCTACATTCAGGCTTGAACTTGAAGACCTTGTTTTTACAGTAGAGACAGATTTGATAAAACAGCTCCCTTCTCTCTCCCTGACATCCCAGATGTGAGGCAAGGATTTAGAATTTGACCAGACAGCATCCAGTTGCAAAGTCTAAAACCAAAGCCTTAAGGTAACTGATTTTCTTAACTTCAGGGCTACTCAGGGGCACTTTATGTTACACTGTCCTGTGTGTAATCAATCAATGCAGATTGCTAAGCCTTCCTCAGCAAACCTTGACCTAATTTAGTAGGATGTAAAGATAGCAAACTTCGTATCTGGCTAGAGTTGCTCAGTGCTCCTGCTTAACATTCTTAAGGAAACATCAATTGAATGGCACTAGGTAGCAAAGCCCAGTGCTACCATTAACCTCCAAAGACCAGCAAGGCTTTCTTCTCTTTTTGCCCCTGATTTGTTCTAACAACCAAACTCTTTCTCACTTCCTTTCTCCTCCAAACTCTACATGAATACCTGAAGACAGCATACCTACAACCTTATAAGCACCAAGTAGACAAAAATATAAATGATGCAATATAAATCATATTTTTAAAAATCTTGTCATATCGACATGCAGAAAATTCTAGCACCAAGAACATTATTAACAACACTACAAATTTATTACAAAAGATATCTCTTGAAAGATTTTTGTGTGATTTACTCCAAAGAGTGATCAGGAATTACAAAGAGGAAAAAAACTGATAGAAATGAAAGCATAATGATTTCTTGTATTTCTTTCATTGAATTTGATTACAACTATTATAGTTAACCTACCTCAAGTTTAGGTAAGTCAGCATCTGCAGATTGACGATGGCCTCAGGAATGACTCTGATACAGTTGTGATACAGATTAAGGATTTCCAGTGATACAAAATGGCACAATTCCATTGGAACTTCAACCAGTCTGTTTTTAGATAAATCTATAAGAAAGGGGAAGAATACGTTGTCAATAAATCTTCAACATAATCAATACAATCTTATCAACCCTGAGCACTGTTTTTCTTAACACTATATATTTAGACCAACATTATCTTTTTTTTTTTTTTTTTTTGCACCTCTGTTACTACGGCATTGTGATTTCTATTTCCCTGCCAAATTCAGGGACACATGGAATATGTTAAACCAAAAATACTGCTAAAATGTTTTAGTTCTCTAGAAATGCAAATGACATATTTTTTAGCATGGTTTGAAACAGCAAAAGATGAAAAACAAATAAAATAGCAGAGGGCTAGTTGAATATTAATATACTGTTAATAAATATTATAAAATAATACTAAAATTAAATCAATCTATAAATATTACTATAATATTAATTCTATGTCATGTGATGGAATATAATATCAAACATTATATTCCATAATGAAATACTAATATTAAGCAGCCATTGAAATGAAGACAGCAGCTCTCTACGTGCTGATATAAAACAAACTTCAAGATATATTGCAAATGTTTTTGAAATGCCAGTTAAAGTACAGTGCATATAATATTTGTGTTTTTTGATGAATATTTACAATTACGTTTGAGTATAATGAGATTTTCTCTGAAAAGCTACACAAGAAACTGGTAAAAGTGGTTGTTTCTGGAGAGAGGATCTCTGGCTAGGTGAACAGGAGTGAGAGAGGGGGAGACTTCTCACTGTAGATACTTTTGTACTTTTAGAAATATGAATGCATTGCTTATTTGATTATATATGATATGCAGTATATATACATTATTATAACATACGTAATAATCTATATTGTATAAATACAAATAAATACATATATCATCCTCCCATCAGCCTTCTTATTCTTTCACTGCACAAAGAATTCATTTCACTTGAAAAGACTTAAGAGGCCAGGACAAACTGCTAAGTCCCTTGTATTAAATTAAGGAGAATATTGAAGCAAGCTTCCTTTCGCGGATATTTAGAACCTAAACAGAAAACAATTCCAGAAGTCTCCCTTGTTCTTCCTGAAACTCTTTACTAGACACGGTGATTTTCATGTGTTACACAGCTGGAGATCTGCCCAGAAAACTTGTTTGTGTTGTTTCCTTCAGGTTCAACTCAAAGAAAATTCCACAGGGGCTGCAGTTTACATTCCAGTCTTTACCTCCCCTGAGAATTGCTACAACTAGACTATCTAGTTGAATGCAAAAGATACAGAACACACGTGGGTAGTATGTTTCAATAACTATTTTAAGTAATGGTGATGTTTTCATGATACGGTGTCACTCATTTTTTTAAATAAACAAAAAAGCATTTTTGTGGAAATACTGTCATATAGCTACAAACCTTTCAAAAGATAATGGGACATCAAATTAATAATAGAAACCACTCCGACCTGAGAGCAGAAGACCAGTTCTAAATCAAAAACCACCTAAGATATCTGAGAAAGTAACTCAATATTCTAGGCCTTTGTTTCTAAATAGGTAAAATTAAAGTGTATGAAACGAGATGAGTTCTGACATTCCTTTTAAATCTAAAATTTCCACGAATAAGTCAAATATATTCAGAACTCAAATGTTTTAGGTCAAAAAGTATTCAGAATCCAAGTGATTTCGTTTCATCATAAAAATTAATAGCACCTAAATATCATAAAATGTTATTAAATACAAACCCACATATACCCTAATTAAATATTGGCACATTCTTTAATGAATTTGTCATTTCATTGTAGAATCTGTATCATATAATATGAATTTTAGAACTGTTCTGTTTTTCAAACTTGGGGAAAATGTAATGTAAAGAGAAAGAAAATGTAAAATAGCTTAGATAAATTAAGCTAGTATTCAGTTTTGGCCTAAACTTACAAATGGTATCATTATTAACAATTTGCTAAAAAAACATGCTAGAAGAATGTTGTAATTAGTGCCTAAGTCTGGTATTTTCATTATCATTTGTAATATAGATTTTATTTGCTCTCCTTCCTTCTCATCTTTTCCTTCATAATCTCCAGATTTGAGGGGAAAGGCTGGCATTTTTCCTTCCTGGTCATTTCTCCCTTGGCTGTCTGACTTTGCTAAAGGCTAGTAAGAGCCTCTCAAGAGGTGGCATTAGTCCTGCCTGCTAGAAGGTATACTGGTAAAACCTTAACTTCCTCCTCATTATAAATTGCATCTGATCTTTTATCTTTAATTCTTATTTTTTAATTGTGCTATTCTTTTTTTTTCTTTCTAGAGACGGAGTCTCACTCTGTTACCTAGGCTGCAGTGCAGTGGCGCAGTGACAGGTCACTGCAGCCTCAAACTCCCGGGCTTCAGCAATCCTCTTACCTCAGCCTCCCAAGTAGCTGGGACTACAGGTGCATGCCACCATGCTGGGCTAAGTTTTTCTTATTTTTTATAGGGACAGGGTCTTGTTATGATGATCAGGCTGGTCACAAATTCCTGGCCTCAAGTGATCTTCCAGCCTCAGCCTCCCAAAGCACTGGGATTATAGGTGTGAGTCACTTTGTCTGGCCTTAGTGCTATTCTATATTGCTATTGATATTTCTATTGCTGTTGCTATTCTATCCTAAGTGTGCTATTTCTGCCTTTTCAGGATTCCTTTTTGAATACATTATAGGCAATACATTATAAATAAATAAAGTTATAATGTGTTAATTGTGGGTTTCTGCCATGCCAGGCCTCCACTGCATAAGGAAATCTCCATGTGCACTGAGTTAGTGAGAATTTACCCATGCAGTAAGTCTCCGATCATCCTGGGCTTGTGCTACAGTTTCTACATACAAAATCTATACATAGCTTAAACCCTTTCAATGTCTATACAAAAACAGTTGCCTAGATCAGCATTGTTCAACTTAAAACAAAACTGAAAAGCAGAAAACCAAAAGCTTTCCCTTTTTCTTTGTTTTAGATTAATTAACCATATGCTGAATTATTTATGTACCATCAATATATACTAAGGGTAGGGTATCTACAGAAACAAAAAACCAAACAGGGCCTATTTTTAAGGAACTTAAACTTTGCAAAGTAAGATGAGGCAAACCCAGAAGGAAACGTAAGGCAGGATGCCCTAATTGTGCTTTTATAAAGGTGCAAATAAAGAGCAATGTGCTTGGTGGGAGCAATGTGCTTTATTCTGAAATCCAGGTGGCATCCACTGAGCACTTTCAGCATGCCAGACAGTGAAAGAAAGGAATCTAAGACTTGGTTGTAATTAAAGACATGAGCAGTCAGTTCATGGTGCACAGAGCAATGTGAGCATTCCTAACTCGCAGACCCACACCAGAAGGCACCACTAATGATCACAGGCACATCAAGGTGTGTGCAATGCAGGTTTTCCAACTCAGGAAACAGGCAGAATAAGAGCTCCTAGATAACAGGCAAATGTTAAGGCGGCAATTAGTATCTGTATCTTGAATGACAACCGGGGGGGCAAATGAGCCAGGAGCTATGAAAGCACCCAGTGGGGTCTAAGCCACAGAAAAATAAATAAGCTTTTAGAAGCTAGAAATACATATGGATGAAGAATTTGTGTTCATTTGTGTTCTTTATTTCTCTAATTCTATTATGAACATACCTACATAGAGGTATCAATGAATCAGCTTATGAGCTATTTTCCTAAAGACAACATTTATTTGCCTAGTGTTTCTCAATCTTGCTGGCACACTGAAATCACTTGGAAAGTTTTTAAAAATCCTGCAGCCTGGGGCTAATAGCCAGAAACATCAGGACTCTTGAGATGTCCCCACCATGGGGACCGGAAACCCGGGTGGGCGGATGACCTAACTTATCTCACTTTCCTGACATAAACCAAACCTAAACAGGTGATGCTCTCCTAGGGACAGAGGTGACACTCAGAGGGGTTGTGGTTTGGATACCAGGCTAGCACCTTATCAGGTATCCCTAATTTGGGAGAGGAAATCTTATCTAATACAGAGTTAACTACTACTAGATTAGACTCTTACTCTAAATTCCTTCTCAGCTAAGTTTCTGATACAATCAGAGCAAAAAAAATCCAACCTGGAATGGAGTTTTGCATGTTTTAAATTGGCCTTGATCATAGCAAATTAGGGTTTTTTCCCCCTTACTTAATCCTCACCACAACCCAGTAAGGCAGTGCTGTTGTCATTTCCAATTGTGTGCAGACACTTCGGACAGAGAGGTTAGATCACTTGCCTGAGGACACAGAGCTAGTATGTGGTAGAGCCAAGAATTAAACCAGATTAGCATAACACCAAAGTCCTGTCTTGAGCCTTTACTGGTTCTGCCTGATAGGACAGCAATACAGGCAAGAGCAGTTGCTCATATGGGTATAGCTTATAAAAAGAAAAAAAAAAAAATAACTGACCCCTTTCAGGTGATTGGTCTGCAGGCATTAAAAAGATTACACAGCTCTGTACTAAAAGTAAGTGAACTCTGATCAGGTCTCTGATATTTTTTTCCAGAAAGAAGAGCACATGTCATCAGTGCCTGGTTTCCTCCACTCAGTCCAAGATGAGCACTGTCCTGTCTCATTGCAAACCCAGCCTGGGGTCTAGACCTGCAGTGGGGAGTGGGGTACACCACAGGGCTCTGCACACACACCCAGGCAGCAAACCGGAACCCCAGAACTATGTCCTCCCCGTGTCTGCTTCTTAATTGAAGCATTCACATGAAAGCTGTGCAGCCAGAAATAAAACAATAAGAGTCACCACTGCCAAAACAAGCTCTGCAGATCCCTAAAATAAAGTAGCCAGATGAATAAAAATAAG
The DNA here is from genome assembly GCA_963573855.1 of Lepilemur septentrionalis. NCBI lineage: Eukaryota > Metazoa > Chordata > Mammalia > Primates > Lepilemuridae > Lepilemur > Lepilemur septentrionalis. Next base: position 5,697 of record CAUYMX010130525.1, on the reverse strand, counting down.
CAGGGTAGGGTAGAAAAACAGTCAATGGAATCTTGCATGCAGTCAGCACGATCGGAGGCACGGTGTTGTTTTGTATGAAAAAGGAAAGTGGTGTCTCAGGAGGATCTGGATGAGGTCCCTGCTCTCCAGCAACAATATCCCAAGTTATCAGCCACCCCAGCCACCAAGCAGACTGGCGGACAGACCAGCACAGCTGGGAACCTCATTTGCAACATCTTGCTTTATGGTCAGGAGAAAAAGTCTAATCTTGGAAGTCAAGATCATGCCCAGTTCTAGCAAGACCCAATGATACTATAAATATGTTCCGATGGAAGTTTAATTTTAGGATGTTAGTGCTAATCATGATGTCTCAACAATCGAGTGAAATGTGTATCCTTCACATATTAATCTAAAGCCCCGACCTGCCACCGAGTGCAAGGAGCCTGCTGTTTGCCTAATACCGGGGAGGGCTGCTCTGTGCCTGGCCATCTCCACCCTCTTGCTGTTCCTCCTGGGACCTCTGCCTCAGTGGAGATAGTTCTCAAGGAGGGGATGGTCTAGCGTCACCTGCCCTTTTTGGACGATCCATACTCATCTTCAGCTGGGTAGGCAAGGGTCTCTCTAGAAGAATCTCAGCTATGTCTTTCTATCCATTCTGAAATTCCTCCCACTGCTCCACAACATCCTCGGCGTTTGCCCCTCAGTCTCCACTCCTCTCAGCACAGACACCCCACCCAGCACCCACAGGGCACACATGCAGAACTGCACAGGACAAGGGAGTGCAGCCCCGGGCCATGCAGCAGAGCCCACACACTGAGGTGCCCCTGATTTTGCAGGACAAGACCACCCAACACTTCCGGGGCTAAATGGGCAGAAATAATTGGATCCCTAAAAATTCTGAGTGAGTCAAGATCTCGGGCTGCTTCTCTAAGAGATTTGATAAGCAATTCCTTAATATGAACCATGAGGTCTTCCATGATCACCTACTCAAAATTTCTACATATCCATCTTCACGCCCTTTCTTTGTCCTGTGTTTTCTTTATTTTCTTAGCACTCAGCTTTCAAATATAACATACCATTGATTCATACGTATTTTTGTCAGTGTTCTCGCTCTCCCTCCTAGAATGTAAGTTCCATGAAGGTTGGGATCTTTGCATTGTTCACTGATGTACAGATAAAGCTTAATAAATGTTTGCTGAATGGAGTGGATGAAAAATGTGGAAGGAAAACGCAGTCTTAGGTCAAAGAGCTTGAGTTCAAATTCTGAACCCATCACTTACCTAGGTGGACTTTGAAATCATTATTTAATTTCTCTATGCCTCAGTTTCTTCACCTGTAATAAGAGGATAAGAGTACTGGCCCCACTGAATTGTGGAAAGGATTAAACAAGAGGATGCATCCAAACCCTTAGAGCAGTGTCTAGCATGCAGCGAAGCAAGCGCTCTAATAGTCTGTGTCATTATTAGCTATTACTGGGTTCCATGAGACACCAAGAAGTAAGGTCTGGGCTGGGAAGGAGCTTAAAATGTAACTGACAAGCTCATGAAGCACACTCTATATGCCAAAAAAAAAAAAAAAAAAACCCAAAGCCCCGAATAATAATTCTGTATAAAGAATGAAAAATCTACGTGTCAGTTTGAAGGCTTCTCTTCGCACTAAATCTGTTTTCCCTCGCTCCATCCATTGATCAGTGTATCTGTCTGATCCTCCCTGACCACAGAGCCAACCACACGGGGCTTGGTTCATTTGCACCTTGTAAGTGTTGGGAAGAAGAAGTGAGAAGATGCATACAAAGCAGTTAGAAGTGTCTGGAATTCAACAAATGACAGTCGAAAATGAAATACAACTGGGACATGGAGCCTGCTCTAACAATCTCACCGTGCAGAAAGGAAGAGAGATACACAGCTCAATAGGTAAATTCTGGAGAGAACAGACATGGGTACAGATTTTCCCCTTGAGAAAAGGTCCCCAAGGTCATGGAGGAGCCCACAGGGCTGCCTGGCAGGTGCAACACAGTGTGGGACTCTGCTGGGGACAGGGCTCCCGAGACCCAAGGTAGGGTATGGGGAGGGTGTGGGGCCAGCTCCCCAGGCAGAGCAAGCTAACAGCAGCAGCTCAGCATGAGGGGAGGAAGGGCAGGAGACCTGGGGTTCTCTGGGGTGCAAGACGGAGGACAGAGGTCTCTGAAACTTTCCTTTGTGAGGCTATAGAGCCCAGATAGCCCTTCACTAAATCACATAATTAAGTATCTGAAGCGTAACAAATACCTTGTTGCTTGACTAAAGTTGAGCAGCTGATAACAGTACCTTACCAGCCAGTTCACAGACAGTCTCTGTCACACTGTAATCAGAGGAAGACTAGTTACTAGTGGTTAAGGGAACTGACAACTGCAGCAAGGTGAGTAATCTGGGGGACGCAAAGTGAGTCCCAAGGACATCTGAGTTCTCACATGCCCAAACGTACATGACTACGCTGGGGTCAGAGAAGGGAGCGGACTTCTCTAACGGGACACAGAATAAAGGCAGAGAAGCGAGAACTCCATGGCTGCAGCCTTGCCGGTGTTTCATCATCCTTCTGGACTTGCTACGAAGGATGAAATAATGCACTGCTAGGAGTTTATGATTACATAAATATAGAAACTCTTGACCGTAAAAGAAATGTCATTTGCTGAGGAAAAATAAAAAGCCCTTTATAATAAAAATGACCAAACCATAAAATTTTTCTACGATTTTTGTTGGAAGCTTTTGAAATCAAATATACTGTAAAACAGCCTATTACCCTTCAGTTAATCCTAACCCTCAATTAATTAATTTTCTTTTATTATGTACTTTTAAAATAGAAAATAAGTACATTGGGAAAGCTAAAACTGCCTCACCAAGGTAAAGAAAGAGTATGTAGAGCTTTTGTACTTCACACATTTTCACATATATGGTTGATTTTCTCTCCTATTTTAAAAAGCTTTTAGAGGCAAATCAATTTTTTAAATTTTAATACAATGTATTGTAAATAACTGCACATTTGGGATGGAAATGTATTAGTACATTTTAAAAGACTTCCAAGATAAAGAAATGAATCTTCCCTTTTATCTGGACAAAATTACAGTTCTACTAGCCAGATAACCCATTACTCAGGTTTTCCAAATACTTGTGTTAAAATAAAGTAGAGTGAGGGCAACAACCAGCATTCTGAAGTAGAAATCATGCAGAATTCAAAATTTATACCATATGGTGTTAATTGCATCAAATTTAATCTCAAGTGAGGTAAAAATTCAAAAGCTATTCACAGGCTCTCTGCCAATTTCAACATATTGCTTAGGAAGTCAAAGCAGGAATCATCACCACAAATTTTAACCAATTAAAAAAAAAAACCCTTAAAGATATTACCAGCGATATTTTTAAGTAGATAAGATTCAAGAAATTTAAAGCTACTGTAAAATATTTAATTTTAATATCCCACAAAAAACAAATTTTATATATGAGTCTATCTGAAAATCCATAGTAATTTTCTTGTACATAATGGAAATACTATTTTTTATCATGAATTACATATTTTGTGTTCACAAACGTCCACAGCAGCCCAAGTTGTAATCTCATTGATATGTCCTTCTTGGAAACCAGACATTGTTTTGGGGAATTTTAAAGTCAGCTTTGTTCACTTTTGGATAAAATAAGAACTTGAAATTTCAAACAAAGCCCCTAGTTTAATAGACAGCAAAATGGGCAATTAATTATGCTTTTCTGTTCTGTGAAAACTTCTTCTGCACAGAGTCACTGAACACACATTGTGTGCCTGCTGTATGCCAGCAACAGGTCTGAGCAGGAGGCACAGCGAACACTGGAAAAACCCCTGGCCTCTGGAACTCACATTCTAGTGGGGTGACGCAAACAAAACTATTAATAACACGTAAAAATGTATGGTATGTTAAAGAGATGGAAGTGCTTTCAGAGAGAAAAATAAAGAGGAAAAATGAATTGTGAAATTTGGGGGACGGGCTGCAACTTTAAACAGGGTGACCAGGGGAGGAAATCACAGCTCAGGTGACATGTGAGTGAATAGCTGAAGTTAAGAGAAAAAGGTACGGGGATACGTGGTGGGTGAGCCTTTCCTGAGAGACCAGCGAGTGGAAATGCCCTCGGGTGGGGGAGGGTGGCACACTGCAGGAGCACCAGGAAAGGCTGGTGGCTCCGGAGGAGGGAACAGGCTGAGAAAATAAGCAAATGGGCAGATGGGGTAGCCAATCGCATAGGGCTTTCGGCCGCTGTAAAAATCTGGCATTTACTGGCCATTGGAGGATCGTGAGCAGGGTCTGACTCACCTTTTAAAAGGCTTTCCCTAGGTTTGTTTTCAGAATCTAGGGCAGGGAGACCAGTGAGGACGTGACTGCAATGATCTAGGGAAGATGGGATGGCGGTTAGACGGGAGAGTGCCAGTGACAAATAGTTAGATTCAGGTTACGTCCTTTGAAAGTAGAGCTAACTGAATCTGCTGACTGGATGGGGGTCTGAGAGAAAAAGAGTAGTCAAGTGTGATTCCAAATCTGGCCTGAGGAGTTGGAAGAACGGATTGCCATCCTTAGATGTGGGAGCCCACAGGCAGATACTGCTGGGCAGGTCAAGAGTTGTCTTGGAGACGTTAATGTTGAGACGCCTGGTAGACACGCAGGTGAAGAAATCAGGCAGGGAGAGGTGAAAGGCTGGAGCTCAGGGCACACATGCGGGGAGCTGTCAGAGTATAAATGGCACGTAAAGACATAAGATCACCAAGCAATGAGTGAAAATTTCGCCAAACACTGTACCCTGGGACATTCCAACCTACAGAGGCGGGAAAAGGAAGGATAGTTAAGAGGGAGTGCTCTGTGGGGAAGGAGGAAACCATGGCTACGTGGGACCTTCCCCTGCAAGGAAAACCACCCACACGTTCACTCAGTCTGTCTTCTGTGGACGTCTGCTATGAGACAGGCAGACCACCTAGATATTGTAGAGACAGGCACGAGTAACACTGAATTCATCACCTCAGGCAACTCAGAATCTGACCAGAGAGGGAGACAGGTGAACAGAACAAAAAGCACAATGAATTAGATCTGCATTTACCGGCACAGTTAAAAGCTCAGCTCCGTCTGTAAAGGTTGAGAAAGGCTTCAAAGAGGAATTGACCTGTAAGCAGGGTCTCTGGGTAAGTCTCTGGGAGCTTGGCAGGGCAGAGTGGAAAATCCACTCCGGATTAGCAGGTGCGGCCTGGATGAAGACTAGAGAGGGATGGGGTGGCTCTTTGAGAACTGCCACGGCTGAGGCGCATGGGATGGAGGCTCAGGGATCCACGGAGCCGGCTGTTAGAGGCAGTTGCTACAAAGATCCAAGTGGGAATGAGGTGAGCCTGAAGTCAGGCAGAGACAGGTAACAGGGAAGGGAGGAATAGGCAGGGGAGATATTTGAGAGGTAGACTTGGCAGAGCTTAGTAGTTAATTAAATATAAAAAGTGAAAACAAAGGAATAGCTGGGGACCTCAGGGGCTTTCTGGCGTGGGTGAATGCCTGGAAGGGTGCTACTTGATCAAAAGGAATGCAGAAAAAGAAATAGGTTTGGGGGTGATGGTGGGAGAGAAGAGTCATGATGAATTCAGTCTGAGACCATTGATTTAAGGTACTTATGGAACAACCAAGCAGAGGGTCTGTTGACCATTGACTGTGGGTCTGGAGCCCATGAGAAATGTCTTGGCTAC
>CAUYMX010130524.1:0-12536 GCA_963573855.1 Lepilemur septentrionalis | reverse complement strand
AGGGAAGAAAGCTTAATGGCAATTAGTGAGGGAGTATACTGAGGTGTGTCTGACCTCCCATCCTGGCATGGATGGGATTTAAATCTTAAGGTTTTTCTGGGGTCCCCTTGGCCAAGAAGAGGTCCTTTCAGTCAGTTGGAGGGGGGAGACTTAGGATTTTATTTCTCAGATGGCTTGTTTGTTATAATGCAAAAACATAGTAATAATGATATCAGTACCATTTTCCTGAAGTTGTTAACATACATTTCCAGGACCTGAGAATAGGAACAAAAAAATAGTGGGAGGATTTAGTGCCCACTGCCTTTTATCTGAGCCTTTACCAGAATCTTGTTATCGGTGTGACAATGGAGTGCCTCATCTGAAAACTATGCAGTGTTAAACAGAGAACTCGTATAATCCCATAGTTATTAAGTAACTTTTATCTTATAAAAATTTTTTTTTTGAGACAGGGTCTTGCTCTGTTGCCCTGGCTGGAGTGCAGTGGCATGATCATAGCTCAGCCTCAAACTCCTGGGCCCAAGTGATACTCCTCCCTTGGCCTCCTGAGGAGGTAAGACTACTGGTGCTTGCCACCATGCCTGGCTAATTTTTTTTGGTAGAGACAGAGTCTTGCTACACTGCCCAGGCTGTCTCCAACACTTTTTTTTTTTTTTTTGAGACAGAGTATCACTCTTGCCTAGGGTAGAATGCCGTGGCGTCAGCCTAGCTCACAGCAACCTCAAATTCCTGGGCTTTAGCAATCCTTCTGCCTCAGCCTCCTATGTCTCCAACACTTGATCTCAAGCAATCCTCCTGCTTTGGTCTCCCAAAGTGTTGGAATTGTAATTCCATGGTGCAAGCCACCATGCCTGGCAAAATCTTATTTTTAAAATGCAAAATTTTACTTAAAAATAATGCAAACATTTTATAGAAAAACACAAAAAAATAGGAGGGGAAAGCCCATAATCCTTCAATTTACAACCAACTAGCACGTTTTGATGTATTTCTTAACAGTCCTTTCATATAATTATAATCATAGTATACACACAATTTTATATCTGTTTGTATTATTATCCTGAACACTTTCCACATTGTTATGCAGCCTTCATTATTTTCACGTTCAGTAACTACACAATAGTCCACAAAGTGGATGTATGCACCATTCCCATATTACTGGACAGTTAGGTCCCTATGTTAAATAATGCCTCAATTATGACTTCTTCGCATTGTTTTTATAGAATAAATGTCCAGAATTGGAGTTATGGGATAAAAATATAGTCATACATCTAAATGTGTGGATCAGGTGTGGGGAATTTTTTCGTGTTTGAAGGCCGCATTAATATAGCTGTAATATAATAAGGCTGAATTCAAGAAACTTCAATTAGATATACTTAAAAATGTACATTAATTTTGTAAAAATCTAACTACTATGTACTTAATAATTTCAAAAAATGAAAACTATTGGTTAATTCTAAAGTTAACTAATCTTTTAATGACTTTGTTGTATCTGCTTTTTGTTGGAAAGTATTTGAATATTTGGTTGCGGCATAGAGGTCTGCAGTTCCAGTTGATCTTCTAGCTGGGTATCAGTCATTTGTGACCTTAAGAGTGTCTTGATTTTGGTTGGGTTGGAGAATGTAGATTTGTAGCAATAAGCCGTTGAAAAGCAAGAAAGCGTTTTGGGGGCATGTTGCCAAAGGTATGGGTATTCTACTGCATTTTTCCATATTTCAATTGGATCTTTGTTAGCATCAAACAATGACTTTAAAATGTCATCTACTGGTTGGGCGCAGTGGCTCATGCCTGTAATCCTAGCACTTTGGGAGGCCAAGGCAGGAGGATCACTCAAGGTCAGGAGTTTGAAACCAGCCTGAGCAAGAGTGAGACCCCCGTCTCTACTAAAAGTAGAAAGAAATTAATTGGCCAACTAAAAATATATAGAAAAAATTAGTCAGGCATGGTGGCACATGCCTGTAGTCCCAGCTACTCAGGAGGCTAAGGCAGGAGGATTGCCTGAGCCCAGGAGTTTGAGGTTGTGGTGAGCTAGGCTGATGCCATGGCACTCTACCCCAAGCAACAGAGTCAGACTCTGTCTCAAAAAAAAAAAAAATCATCTACTGAGAGCTCAATCAATTCCATCTGTAGTTCTTTAGGTGCTTTGGTGATATCAAGTAGGTGAGACTGAAATGCTAATTGGAGTGTGATGTCATGATTCTCATAGTCAGTGAAGCTTTCATTGTATTCTCCAATTAACTGGTCTAAAACAGCTCCATAGTCTTCATGATTTGCATATATCATCCTGCTCATCAATGACTTTTGGTAACTGGGGAAAATGTTCATCCAAAATTTCCTTTTGAAGAAATGTTTTGAAAAAAGATAGCTTTTTTCCAAATGCTTGGATTTTTTGAACATATCATATATAGACTAAGTTTTACCTTGCAAAAAAATATTCAAGTCGTTTTGATTTGACATGATATCACACAGAAATGTTGCATTCCTCTAGAAATCTTCTTTCAATAATTCACATTGCTGATTCTGTTCTTCATAAAATTTAACTATCTGTTCTGTCAGAGATAATATTTTGGTTAACACCGGTCCCTGGGATAGCCAACACACTTTAGAATGATAAGGCAAATCCATACTGAATACCTCATTGTTCAACTTTAGCATGTTACAGAACTGATGATGCCATGTTACATTTGCATGAACATAGTCAACAATACTTATAACTTATTGCAAAGTGACACTTCAAATGGTAGCTTTAGCACAGAGAGTTTGCTGATACAAGATACAATAAAATGAGAGCAGCTGGATCTGTCAATACTTTTTACATCTATGCAATAAACCCTTTATGTTTTCCTGTCATGGAAGGTGCATTGTCTGTGCAAATACTCACTAAATACACCAAATTCAGTCCAACTTCACGACATTTATCTTGAAAGTTGTTGAAGATTCCCCATGTTTCGTTGGCAAGAATGCCCAAAGCAAGTAAATCTTCTTAAGGTTCTCCTTGAAAGAGGCTGTTGTTTGTACTTTGACACGTTATCGGGGTCTTAGCATCCTATAGCTTTGACAATACATTCTTTCACAATTTCTCCATCACTGAACGGCCTCCCTTTTTCCCCAAGTATGTAAACTACTTTATAAGTTGCATCAGCGGCATTTCCAGGTCTCATCGCTGTACGTGCCTCTCCCTCTAAGTTAAAATATCTGTAGTACATATGAGTGTTATAATGCTGATGAGCATGGAATTTCTTTAATGTTGACATTGCAGTATCACAAAGCAAGCAAATCACCTTATCTTAAGCAAAAACAAGGTAATACTGCAATTCCCAATCCTCATTAAAAAATGTTTTCTTCCTTCAGCAAAAACAAAACAACAACAACAAAAAAATCTCCCACTTAGTTCAATTAGCTTTGGTTACATCGTTAAAGAAGGGAGAAAAAAATCAATATGTTGAATTTTTTTTTTTGCGTTTATGGGCTTTTCTGGAGTGTAATTAACAGACATTATGTCTACTTTCTCTGGTTTTATTTTCTTCTCAACCTCTGTGAAAGGGCTTCCACCCCACTACTACACAGAAGCTTCTCTGGCAAAGGTCAGAAATGACCACAGCCTTGGTGCATCTGATGGACCCGTTTCAGTCCTTCTCTTACTGAACTCAGTATGATCAGACGGCCCGTGGTTCTCCACATCCCTTCTTCACTTCCTAACTTCCCCCCACTTCACTGACACTGTCTCCGCTGTCCGGAACATCACGGCATGTTAGGTGTGTGCACACACCCACACGTATGTCCCCCTGCCCCTCCTGATCTCTTACCTGGCTAACTCCGATTCATTCACCCTGAGGTCTCCGCACCTGTGTTACTTCCTCCAGCAGGCCAGGTATTCCTTCCCGGTGCTGTCTGCCCACCGCACACGTGCTATGATGGTAGCATTGCATTTATCCACATGCAGCCCAGGCCTTATGTGCTTGTGTTTCTGTCTCTGAACATACAGAGAACTTGCAGGGGTAAGAAATTCTTGTTTGTACATTTTTGCGTCCCTTATACCTATCATAGTCCCTGGCTGGTAATCAGTGTATTGGTGTTCTCATTGCTAATAAGAATAATGAAAATTAGTGCGACGAAGTGTAGGTCCTTGTGACGGCAATTTTTGTTTAAATGCAGTGGATGGTCGTGCCAGAGCTCTCTATTTCTGTAACCGGGCAGAGACGCCATGGCCAAGAAGAGGATTGCTGTGATTGGAGCCGGGATTAGCGGGCTGGGCGCCATCAAGTGCTGCTTAGATGAAGGTTTGGAGCCCACCTGCTTTGAGAGAAATGATGACATTGGAGGTCTCTGGAAATTTCAGGTAAGCTTGGATTTTACTTGGTGTTAAGCACGCAACTTCTTAAAATAGCCGTGGCAATTTGGATGGTGTTTTCCTCGGAGGGAACATACAGCACGTTACACTTTAAGAAGTATGTAAAGACCCTAATCTCCCTCCTTGCATTACTGATTGACTGAGGAAATCTGCAAATATCTGTCAGCTTCACACCCAGGCATGACGTTTATAGGATCCTACGCAGGATAGCTGAGATTCCATGTGGTCATCATAAATATCAGAAAGGAATAGTGGCTGAGGATTCTTTCAACCGATCAGATGATATTAGGCCCAAGATTAGAGATGTCATGTATATTTTTTTTTACCTAACTTGGCCTGCACAGGGTAGGGTAGGATGGTGGGCTATTGCTGGGCTTGTCCCGTGCAGTCTCGTACTCTCTTCTGGTGTCGTGCCTGATAACTGGCGGGGCCCCCCTGCATGTTACACCTTTTGTCTATCAAAGGACAATGATTTTTTTTTTCCCCTCTCAGCTCTTGGTAGCAAGAGATTTATTGCCCCGAGGGGTTCGAGCGCGGTTCCAAATGCTGAACAGGCGGAAGTTCCTAGGTGTGCCCATCTTGTCTGGGTGCCTCACTCTGCCGTCACTGGAAGTGCCCCGGAATTCCAGCACTTCCAGCCAATATTCGCCGGTTCTGGTGATCCCAGAGAGCCACTCCGCTCACCAGCCGTGGTGGCACTGTCAGGGGTATACACGAGCGAACGGCTTTTCTTCTCTCGCTCCCGGCTCTCGTCCCTGCCCCGGCCATGCTTCAAGAGCTAGAATATAAGACCTCTCCGTCCCCGTGGAGAGTGGGCTTGAGGCAAGCTAATCAACATCACTGTCCTACAGGGACATTGCTCTGGTGTGTCTAGAGCAAACCAGTGCCCAAGGACCATTCCTAGTGACCCTCAGGTAAATTCTCCAACCCGCTGTTAGGGTCAATCAAGTATCACTTATTAACCTGTAAGTTTTCCTACGGATTGCTTTAATTGACAGTCAGTTCTAAATATCCCGTAATATCCATCTTGTTTCTTCTTTAATTCAAGAGTTCATTCATTCAACAAATATTCTTTGAGCTCTTTCTCTGTGTCAGGCACTTTTATAAGTGCCAGGAAATATATTAGTAAACATGAAAACAAAAGTTCTAACCCAGGGAGCTTACATCCTCATGGGAAAAGTGAATAAAATAAATAAATAGCATGGTTGATGGTAGCAAGTATAGCAGAGAAAAATAAAGCAGAAAATGAGGAGAGAGTTGAAGAATATAATTTAAATAGGCTGGGCGCGGCGGTTCACGCCTGTAATCCTAGCACTCTGGGAGGCCGAGGGGGGAGGATCGTTTGAGCTCAGGAGTTCGAGATCAGCCTGAGCAAGAGCGAGACTCCGTCTCTACCAAAAATGGAAAAAATTAGCCGGGCATTTTCATTTTTGGAGGATATTTTCACTGGGTATAGAAGTCTAGATAAACATATTTTCATTTCAGCATTTTAAAGAAAGCATTCCATTGTTTCTGACTTCCATCCTTTCTATTGAGAAGTCAAACAAGAACCTTATTGTTGATTCAATATAACCTTTTTCTCTAGCACATATGAGAGTGAGGAAGAAAATATTTATGGAGCGAATAAAAGGCAACGTACTATTTTATTATTCCCAAGATTATTTTTCTTCTTTAGGATATTTTATTTTGATTCTCTTGTTTTCACAATGTTTATGTCAGTAAGAGAGGCTTTCTTCTGTAGAAAAATATCTCAGACAGAATGCCTAGTATCTACAAATCTGTGACCATCAACACTTCCAAGGAAATGATGTGCTTCAGTGACTTCCCCGTACCGGATCATTTTCCCAACTACATGCACAACTCCAGACTCCTGGACTACTTCAGGATGTACACCAAACACTTTGGCCTCCTGCATTATATTCGTTTTAAGGTAAAAATCTAATTGATATATTGCACAATAAATGTGTGTGTGTGTGTGTGCATGTTTGCAGACACACTCATGCACACCTAAGAATTATACTTGGCATCTTCTAGTGTGATCAGAGAAAGAGATCATTAGTGAGTTTCCACCCTAGAAAATCATCGCTTATGATGAAGTAATGTTTTGACGATTTCACTTGAATGTAAGGCTGCAGAATTTTGCCCACTAGGACGTCTTCTAATCATATTTTGGTACGGCACAGTAAGGGTCCTCTCTCTTAACCTTAAATTCAAAATGTTTGAAAACTCAGAATACTGGCAGTAGTAACCGAGCCAAATTATGTTGCGTGTATGTAGAACAAGAACCAGGGTCATATAAAGAACACAAGGAAGACTTTTTCAGATCCAGGTGTTTCCCCCAATCTATCTACCACCACGACCCCCAACTCACACATGCAAAATCCATCACTATAACCACGGTGGAACATGCCTTTCTCTCCGAAACTCACAAGCTAAGCCCAGGGAAGCTGCGCAGCTTTGTGCTACAGTAAGAAAAACACTAGGAAGACAATTTTCTTTCATGTGTAAGTCTTTCTGAAAGGAGGGTATTTTTACCGTGGCTTTAGTCACTCCTCTGCTTTTTCACAGTTACATCTCAGCTGTTTCTATAGAAAATCAGATTTCTAATGAAATATCCACAATACCCTGAAAATGCACACACAGCAAAGTCGCTGTGGGAGTACCCAGGAGCAGGAACCGAGCGAGTGTGAACATCTTAGACGGACTGTGTTGTTCAGATCTATGGGGTTTGGAGGAGAAGGGATTAAAACCGAGGTGACAGTGTGCCATCTGTGTTGTGCCCTTGTTCTCAGACCAAAGTGCGGAGTGTGCGGAAGCACCCAGATTTTCCTTTCAATGGACAATGGGATGTTGTTGTGGAGACTGATGGGAAACAGGAGACTCTGGTCTTTGACGGGGTCTTGGTCTGCAGTGGACACCACACAGACCCCTACTTACCACTTCAGTCCTTTCCGGGTATGTCACAACGAATCTATCTGAGATACTTTCAGAGCAAAGTGATTGAGCATAAATTTAATTACTAGAATTAATAAAATTTCTCTGGTAATATTTAATAGCAGACAACTATCTGTCCAACATTTATGTTAACATGGTGACACTAGCGTACAAAAATAGTCAAAGACAACACTTCTAGTTTTTACTTACTATAGTTTCATATGATTTCTAACAAGTAACAAAAACTAGCCCACATTTAAATGGTTTTACTTTCGTGTCCATTCATCTGATGTCACTTTCTTCCAGGTAAAGGGAAATTAGTAACAAAAAAAGGAGGAGGGGGGACAAATGACAAGCAGAAAAGAAAAAACAAAAAGCTGGCCAATCCACAAACTTAGAAATCTTAAAGTTTGGGGCATGATCGCAAATAACGTTAATTTATCATGGATTTTCATTGGTTGATAAAAACAATGCAGCTGTTGCTCCCTCTGAATTTTGTTGGGTAAAATGGGTCACATTTCAAAGGAGACTATTTGTTAGGGGGAAGAAAAAAAACCCTCCCAACTCCCCTCAGTAGAGCCTCTCCCCTTACTCCGGTTCCATTTCCCTTCCCTTTCAATCAGTTGCAATCAGGAGTCAATCAAGAAATACTTGATATGTCAGTGCCTTTCCATGATGCCTGACAAGCCATCATAAGAAACACTTCGGGGGTGGACACAAACTGAAAATAGAAGAGTCCTAGACGGAAATCCGGGGACTTAAACTTGATTTTGGTGTCCAACTCACTAGCTGAGTTACATATAACAAATGCCAAACCTTGCTGTGTCTACACACATACACAATCATTTTTAAAATGAAAGTGCTTGATCTTCTGAACGTTAAAGTGCAATATATTCTGGAAATAATTATATAATTATGATGTAATTATCTCAATTAATTGAAATTATATTAATAACTGTCATATATGTATCAGCTTCTTTTTTACTTGCTTCTTGGCTGAGAGACGCTCCCTATAGACAGACATGCTGGAAATGTATTTGAGTAAGTTTCAGGGGAGAAAGAGACATAAATATAGCCACAAGGAGATGGTTTCTGAGAATGCCAGGCACAGAGCGGGGACCACTATGACGCCCTCAGCAGAACCAGGGGCCACATGAGGGCATTAGGGACTTTGAAGACAGAGAAGTTGTCAAACTGATGAAGAAAAGGCCCTATATCTGCTTAGAAAATAGTAAAACAAAAGAAAACAACAACCTGTTCCTGCTTCATTATTTTGCTTAAGACTGCACAGGACAATGCAATAATGAGTAAAATTAGATTATCACGAAATTGTTGTAAAACTTTCATTTTGGATAAGTCCTAGACCATTGGACTTACCAAATACTTTGTAAGGTCACTAGTCTATATTTAGAATCCACGGGTACTAATCCTAAACTTATTCCCTCTTTCCCTGAATGCTGTGAAATATAAAATTACATTTTTAGGAGAACATACAATATTCAGTTTGCCGACCCAGACTGAAAGTCTTGCTTTTTCACATTACTGAGAACGTAACTTCTGTGTGTTGAGTTCGCACTGCAAAAACTACTCCTCATAACGAGAAATTCCCTTTGTCCACCAGGCATTGAGAAGTTCGAAGGCTGTTATTTCCACAGTCGGGAATACAAAAGTCCCGAGGACTTCTCAGGGAAAAGAATCATAGTGGTTGGCACCGGGAATTCTGGAGTGGACATTGCAGTGGAGCTCAGTCGTGTAGCAAAACAGGTTTGTTTGTTTTCAACAGCTTCACTAATGGAAGCACAGCTTTCAACAATGGGAACCTATGCATTTATGGGGTGCCATCCAGAATGTAGGCTTGTTCCGTGAGGGGCCAGAAAAGAAAGTGAAACCTATGGGCCCTGGCCTCAAAGTGTTTAAGTTCATGGGGAGCAGAGGATATGTTCACAATGTGAACTCATTACTATCAACTGAGCTGATGGAGTAAAACATTAGCACAGATAAAACAAAACGTTAGATAATTAATCTGATTTTTCTCGCTACCACAATAGCACCTGGGTCCTGAAATAGACTTCAAATAGCAGTAATGACAAGAAGTCATTGGGAGTCTATCTGTGATCGCTAGATCTTGGCGGTAGAATTAAAGATCAGGAAAAGGAGGAGAATCTATGATGATGACAGCTGTATGATCCTCCTTAAATAGATGTACTGTAATGTGTCTATAACGATGAGGGAAGATATAAAGAAATAATAAATTCTGCTTTAGGCATATTTCATTTCATACAAAAGCAATTTATCTAAGAACTTCATTTATGCTTTATTTATTCTTTCTTCTCTTGAAAAATTAATAACGATCTGAGTTTAGAAGACAATGAGATAACATTCTGCATTCAGGATCGTTGACCACAATTAATAAAATCTTAATTAATAGAGAACCCAACCTACTAGGCTATTCAGATATCTTGATTATTGTTATTTATTTTTACTTATTTATCTTTATTTGTTATCATTTATCATCAGTTTTTAAGAGAAATTATTACCAAGCCACTTAACTAAGAGTTTAGTTTTTTTAAAAAAATTTTTAATAAGAATTTAAAGAGGTAACTACGTGGTCACTAGCACCAATCTAACCTGCCTTGAACTTCACAGAGTTGACCAGTAAGAACTGAGATTCAACATCCTCAAGATTGTAAAAGCACCAATAATCAAACAAACAAACAAACAAACAATTCAATACATTTTCTAATTGCATCAGCATGCAGAAAAGTTTATGAATATATTACAGAAAGATTTGCAAAGTCATTCTAGTTACATTCAGTTAACCAAAACACTAGTCCTGAACAATATGATTCATTGAAGTTCTTAACGTACGTTTTCATTTTGATGCAAACAGTACAGTGGAAGTAGATAATAGTCAATATGACGATTCACTTCTGAATTCAAATCCCTATTTATATGTGAAGTATAGCTATGTCCATATCCAGGAATTTTTTTAGAAACAGTAATTCAGAAACATATAGACTAGTGAATAAAGTTTTCTGTTTATCGTTCAGAAATTTGGTGTCATAGACGTAGCCTTTTTCTGGAAATCAGTAGGTAGCTCTGGTAAAGCCTGGTGACCACTCCATAGTGTTTTACCTCCTAATTCTCAGAAGCCAACACTCTTAAAGCTTGGTGATGGGTAAGACGAAATAATAAATAATAAGGAAGTGCATAAAATAATTTACGTAAAATATTCTCTCTCTCCTTCACTGGTTTGCTCTATGTCTGTCTCCCTTAGGTATTCCTCAGTACGAGACGAGGATCGTGGATTCTACACCGTGTTTGGGATAATGGGTATCCCATGGATAGTTCATTTTTTACTCGGTTCAATAGTTTTCTCCAGAAAATATTAACTACAGCACAAATAAATAACCAACTGGAAAAGATACTGAACTCGAGATTCAATCATGCACACTACGGCCTTCAGCCTCAGCACAGGTGATGACCAAAGGGTCTTAGTTTGTGTAATTATGTGTATGTGTAAATAGGAAGTTGTCTTAAAGACAGCTTCTGGCATTTAACATTTATTTTGGTCAATTAATCTTATATATTCATTAAAATATAGCAATTATATACACATATAATACATATTATAGCGCATAAATGTGTTTGCTTCCTGATGCCGTTCACTCGCTCTCTCAGTCATTCAGCAATCACTTAATATGTCATTGCTATGTGCCATATACAAAAGTAAATACATGGATACTCCCTTCAACCAAGCTTCAAGTCTAGAGTAGCAAGGACCCGAAACAGATTAGAGCAAGGAAATGTGATTAATGCTGTGACAGCTGTTGGTGTGGGGTGCAGTGAAGCCCAAACTAGGACTCAGAAATTTTCACTGAGGTTGGGATAAAAATGTCTGCAAAGATAATATGTTAGGGAAGAATCCTAACGCCCAGTCCTCACTGTGAGCGCCCCTATGATTCCAGGTCTGTCCCATGGAGGTTTCTTGGTTCAGAAACTCTCTGAAGCTTCTGGTAAAAAAGCAAAAGGTAGAAGTAGAAAATGGTACTAAGCTAAGTTAAGAGAGGGGGGGGAAATGGAACGAAAAAATAATATTTAAAAGAGTAAAATAAAAGTATCAACCAAAGCATCGACCTAAGGAATAATGATCTGAGGTTATAAAGCAATAGTTGTTTTTCTCATGTGAGTACTTAATTGTCTCGAAAGGCAATTCTGAAAGAGCGATTCCTGAAATGTTTTAGTGAACAAGACAAAGGAATGTGGCATTCATTGATTCACTCATTAAAAATATTTAATGAGCATCTACCATGCTGTGGATGCAAAACAATATTGCATTCCACTTGAGAGAGATGGATGATTTTTTAAAAAGACAAAATGTAATGAGAACTAAGAAGGATATGAGTAGGATCATGTCATAAAGAGCAAGTGGGGGAAGGAGGTAATCAGATAATTTAACAGAATGATGGAGAAGGCATTTCTAAGGGGTGATGTTTAAACTAAGACTTGAAGGACAAAAAGGATCCGCAATGAAAAGAGTCCGGAGAAAACGATTCAGAAAGATTTGCAACTATGAAATTTTTGAGGTAGAAAGGGGCTTGGTGCAAACTGAGAAGCAGAAAGGAAACCAGTGTGATCAGAACAACGTCAGTGAGGGGAAAATACTATGCAAGAAGCAAAGGGGCCGGAGCCAGGTCACATATTCCCGGGCCATTGGGGCAAAGTTTAGATTTTACTCTTTCTTAACATTTGTACATATTTAAGATGTACAATATTGTGTTTTGATGTACGTATGTATAGTAAAATGTTTACTATAGTCAGGCAAATTAGCATAGACATCATCTCACAGTTACTCTTGTGTGTGTGTGTGTGGCAAGAGCACCCAAAATGTACTCTTCCAGCAAAAATCACTAATATGGTACAACATTATTAACTATAGTCCTCATGTTGTACGTTAGCTCTCCAGACTTGCTCATTCCGCATACTTGCCACTTTGTATCCTTTAACCTATGTCTTCCCCACCCCTCCCTGGTAACCACCATTTTATTCTCTACCTCTTTGTATTTGACTCTTTTTCTTAGATACCACATATAAGTGAGATCACGAAGTGTTTTTCTTTCTGTGTGTGTCTTCTTTCACTTAGAATGGTATCCTCCAGGCTCATAGACATTGGCAAAGGATAGGTTCTCCCTCTTTTTTAATGCTGAATAATATTCCATTATATATATAAATATATATCTCACAACTTTTTTATCTC
>CAUYMX010130520.1:0-25161 GCA_963573855.1 Lepilemur septentrionalis | reverse complement strand
CTTTTTGGAGTAAAGTGTCAATATCCCTATTAAAATGTGGGGCTCTGAGGTGGACAGGGAATTCCAGAGTGCTCCAGGTGTGGGCTGATGAACACAGTGCACAAAAGGACTGTCACGCCCTGTGCTTGGCATGTGGAACTTCTCTTTTCTCTCTTTTGCTCTTTGTCTCTCTCTAGAACATTTACAGCAGTGGTTGTAAAGCTGCTTGATCTTAGACCTCTTTATGCTCTTAAAAAAAATGGTTGAAGACTACAAATAGATTTCGTTTATGTAGATTCTATCTAGTGATACTCACCAGATTACATTAAAATATGAAATTTTAAAATATTGATTTATTAATTTATTTAACAGTCACAAAAATTAACGCACTGCATGGTAACATAATTGACATATTTTAGGAAAAATTTTAGAAAAAAGCAAAAAATAATATTGATAAAATGGCATTTTTTTATGTCTTGGCATACCTCTTCAACATCTGGCTTAACAGAGGATAGCTTGATTCTCATGTCTGAGTCTGCATTTACTCTGTTGTAATGTGCTGTTTTGTTGAAGTATTTAAATAAAATCTGGTCCCAATTTGGTCCGTAGTTGAAAAAATGGGGACTATTTTAATGGCCTTTTCAGATAGTTGTGGATATTCTTCTTTGATATTACACTAAAACTTCCAAGTGGTAGTTTCTGAAAGATTAGTTGCGATATGGAATCTGAAACTATATCATTTAACTTTTTATAACTTATTATATATAATCTATTGGTCTAAGTTACCCTTTCAATGGATCTTTTGCCTTTGTGTGATTTCATAGTATCATGCATTAGTTATTGGGAAAATACGAGTTCACTGAGCTATGCAGATCTTCCAAATGTTGACACATTTCATTCTACCATACAGAAAAAAAATGACATTTATTAATATTGCCATCAATCTCATTCAAAAAATCTTTAAGTATTGGGAAGCTGACAAGTTCATAGTGGCAGATACAAGTTTTCCAAAATTCACTTGAAAGCTTGAATTTTATCATCAGCAACAAACATTGGTAGTGATTTCCCTTGAAGGGATAGGCTTGCTTCATCCATTCCTGAGAAAATGTCTGCCCACATCTGAATAACAATAGTTAGTCAGTTATTCTTTTAAGTAAAAATGGGGTCAAGAGTTAATAAAAGTAACAATATTTACTGCCCAATAAAAGACATTGGTAAGCGAAGCTGGCTTTTTCTCCTCTGAGCGTGCATAGCAGTAAAGAATACAGTGAAAACTTGTCCAGTTGGGCGCCACTGTCTTGATTCCTGCTATTGCTTTGGCACCATCGGTGTAAATGTCATCCCAGTGAAAAAGGCAAAGGAGTATTACTCTGAAAATAGTTTTGGCTTTGTGGACCCCTCGAAAGGGTCTGGAAGACTGCCAAGGGTCTGTGGACCACACCTCCAGAACCGCCAGTACTTGGGATGCCTGCTAGTCACGATAATCACCGTAAGTCTTCCACTGACCTATCAGTGGTGGCAGGTTGCAGAGCTTCCGCGAGATAACGGTAATAGCAGCAGGAATGAACTTGGGTCAGCTGCTGTGCCAAGTGCTTTTCATACATTATCGCCAGCGACCCTTGAGGTAGATTCTGTTTCATCCCCACTTTCAGATGAGGAAATTGAGAATCAGAGAGGTGAGTTAACATGCCTAAAATCACACTGCCCTACGGGCACTAGGGCCCGTAGGAAACTCAGCCCAGAGTCTACTCTGGAGCCCATGCTCTGAGCAGCTGTGTTATGATTGCTGGAGAGGCTAACAGGGTGGGTGAAGAGATGAGACAGGGTGCTGGAGAGGTAGGAGGTCAAAACGGGGACTGGGAGTCTCGGGCCCAAGGATCTAAGTAGCAGATCAAAGGTTTCCCCCAACTCTCTTTTCCCATCTGATTCTTAAAAATGTCCTCTGACATGGCTGGTCTTCTCGTTTCCATTTCCTGGGTAAGGAAACTGATGCTGCTTAGCAGGGAAGCATCCCCTTGTGGCCTCAGAGTCATAGCTGGGAGAGCTCCACCTTCTCACCCAACGCCAAGGACTCGGGCCTGTCTTGGCAGCTTTTCCCCCTTGGGGTGTCACACTGTCACATGCCATGGAGGGGAACTTGGCAAAACAGGCAGTGGTGGAGAGAGAGAAAGAGAGAGAGACAGAGAAAGGGGGGAAGGGAAGGCCCTAGAGCCCTGGTGGCACAGAGGAACAGTGACATGAGGTCCAGGCACTAGTCTGGCCAGCGGTGAGAGTCCTCCTAACCTGGGTGTCCGTGACTGAGACTCAAAGCTGTTTCCCATTGTGGGGGTGCAATTCCACATGAGGCCGGAACCAGTTTATCTGCCAAAAGAAAAGGAGGTGTGGGTGTGGGGGATGAAGCGAACGGGCCAGAAAAGTACACTGCCGCCTGGGAGGCTGCTGACAAGGAGGTTTGAGGAACCGAGAAAAAGGAGGTCAAATGCAGCCTGGATTTCTTTCTCGACGGAAGGAGAAATTAAGTCTTGCAGAGGGGAAGGAATTTGCCAAAAGTCACGCAGCCCATAAAGTGACAATGCCAAATGCCAAGCTGGTCCCAGACCCCTGGTGCTCGATTCAGGCATGCTCAGCAAGAGACCTGTTCGGATGGATCAAAGCCAGCTTGCCCGAGGATCCCTTCCGGTCTCAGAGCAAACAGGCAGCTGGCAGTCAGGGTCGCTTCACAAGAAGCTCACGCTCTGGAGACTTGCCCCACCTTCTACGAAATTCTTGGGAACAGGGGCTGAGAACCAAGGTGGAATTTCTTTGCTTTCTCAGGACCCCTCCCCAGGGTTTGTCACTGTGTTCCTTCTGCACAACCCCCGGGTGTTTACATTTCAAGTGGGTTATATCCTCAGTTCAATCTGAGATTTCTTGTCTTCCAATGAGTCGATGTTGCCTTTGTTCTTTTGTTTATGTTCCCTAGACAATCAACAGTTCCTGAAAGTTGCAGGCCTCCTGGATGCAGAGGAGGGGAAATTTCAGGACAGTTCCTGAATGTCCAGGCCTTCAAAGCCCCCTTCAAGGCCAGCATATCGTCTCCAGGATAGAGGGGGGATCCTTCCCAAATCCGCAGCTGCTGCAGAGGAAAAATGCCTGTTCTCAACTCAGAAGCCCCACGTGGCCCCCTAGCCCTGCTGGTCTTCCACACGGGGAACTGTATCGGGGACATTTTCAGTACTAAGGGGGAAGATCACCTGTTTCTCTAGTTCCTTTCCTCATCAATGGGCTGAGTTCTGGATTTTAACAATTAGGAACTAATTCATTAACTTCAGGCTTTGTTCGCCAGGACAAAAGAGAACCATTATATTCTTCTTGTCTTCTTCTTTTTTGTTTTTTTGGTTCACAAATATTTACTGAGAATCTGCACGTTCAAAGCCCTGTTTTAAGAGCTGGGATCCAGCAGTGAATGAAGCAAACAAATTCTCTGCTCCGGTGCAGCTGACACGCGTCTGGGGGAGTCAGACAGCCTACAACGGGC
The DNA here is from genome assembly GCA_963573855.1 of Lepilemur septentrionalis. Classification (NCBI taxonomy): domain Eukaryota; kingdom Metazoa; phylum Chordata; class Mammalia; order Primates; family Lepilemuridae; genus Lepilemur; species Lepilemur septentrionalis. Next base: position 21,665 of record CAUYMX010130520.1, on the reverse strand, counting down.
TGACAGCCTGTGTGTCGAGCAAACACAGGTTAAGGGCGTAGAGAGTGAAGGAAGCAGCATTTTAGATGGGGTAGTTAGAGATGCACTTTGAGTTAGGGCCAGGGTTAGGAAGACAGACCTGAGGAGGTGATACTGGAATAGAGACCTGAATGAAGCTAGAGAATGTGTCCTGAAGTACCTGGGGAAAGACTCCTCTACTTGTCATAATGGTTGCCCTTAAAATGGAGGGGGCTACCTTCCAACCACAGGTCACACCGGACCAGCCTAACCCTGCTGCCAACTGCAGGCCTCTCTTTCACATATTCTTTTTTTTTTTTTTTTTTTTTTGAGAGAACACTGTGTCTCTCAGGCTGGAGTACAGTGGCATCATCGTAGCTCACTGCAGCCTTGAACTCCTGGGCTCAAGCGATCCTCCTGTCTCAGCCTCCTGAGTGGCTGGAACTACAGGCGTGCACCACCATACCCAGCTAATTTTTCTTATTTTTTGTAGAGATGGGGGTCTCACTATGTTGTCCAGGCTGGTCTCGAGCTCCTGGCCTCAAGCAATCCTCCTGCCTTAGCCTCCCCAAATGCTGGGATTACAGGTATGCGTCACTGTACCCAGCCATCCTGCACGTTCTTGAAGACCATTCTTAGGTCCCAACCTAAACCTTCTTATTCCATTAAGTATGACTGTTATTTTAGCTTAAAGTTACCTTTCAATTTACTTAAAGAACAAAAACAAAAAAAACAACCCTTCTAGAATTTGGGGTCAGTTAACGAAGTCTTTGATTTTTTTCTTCCACTATTCTTAATCCTCACAAGATTCCAGAGGTTTAGAGTTGGAAGCGGCCTCTGATGACCCGAACCCCTCATTTTACAAATGGGAAGAGTATAGCCCAGGCATGGGAACGGGCATGGTTTTGGCTTGTTACAGAGTTAGTTACAAAAATGGCAGAGTGGGGACACATGCCCAAGTGTCCTACTGATCCTGTGCTCTTTTTCCTTCTACCTCCCGCCACATCACATGTCACCTTTACTCCACATCTATTTTGTAGACTTGGAGAGTAACAATAATAGCTCATGTTTCCCCGGAATTTGGGTTTCCTCTTGCAGTGTTGTTCTGTTCTTCTCCGAGGACGTTTTCTGAGAAGGGAAACTCTCTGTAGGTTTCTTTTTTTTCTTTTAAACTAAATATTATCTTTTGCTTTATGCCAGGCTCTGTGCTAAAGGACTCACACTCAGTATTTCATTTAACCCTCGCAACCCCTTTGGGAGGCAATATGATAATCATTCTTACTGAAAGACAGGGAAGCTCAAGTTCAGAGAGGTTAGTGACTTACCCAAAGTCACACAGCCACAGAATGGTGGGGCTGGAATATGAACACAGAGCCTGCAGACTCACCCACCAGGCTAGTCAGCTTTCCATGTCTAGCATCTGTCACAGTCTGGATTGAGTGCTCCTCTACTGTTCCTTGGGTCAGTTGGGTCATCTGTCCCTTCAGACTTGTGGAGCCTTTATCTTTTTGGCTATTTGGTCACTTTTCCTCACTGCCATTATCACAGCAGGTGGGCCACGCAAGACCTACCATCCCCTTTGCCTTTCCCTCAGAGATTCCTGACCCATAGATTGGGAGGTTTGGCATCACCTGACCCATGTGATGCCACATGTGATGCAATATGAATGATGGCTTGACCCATGTGGAGTTTCAGCCCTGTTGAATTCCCAGGCTCAGTTCAAAAGGAGCGCTTCTCATAGCCCCACCAAGGAACTGGGCAGTATCTCCTTAGCCATTTAGGAGACATTTAAAATGAGGGTTGGGAGGAAATTTGCCAAAAAGAACCCTTGCAGGCTGTTTGGACACTGTAGTCCTTCCCAAGAGAGGTCTGGCAGATTCTTAGAGATTCCACTGGAGGTAATGGTTCTCAGCTTTTGAATGGAAAAGACAGACCTTTGAGAATCACAGGAAATCTATACAATCTCTTAAAAATACACACATACACACACATACACACACAGCAATATACAACTTTAGAATGTTCAAGGGCCTCCTGAAGTGCATCCGTGAACCCAAAGTTTGGTGTTCCCAAAGTTGTGTATGCAAGCAAGATAATTTTAGGACATGGACAAATCTTGTGTTATTATTTTTATTTTTTTTATTTCAGAGTATTATGGGGGTACAAACACTTTGGTTACATAAATTGCCTTTGCACTGCTCAACCAGTGTGCCCATCCTCCAGACAGAGCACACCTCATCCATTAGGTGTGGCTTTACCCATCCCTTCCTACTCTCTCCCAAATAGTGTTTTTAATTTTAATTCCTGAGCATTTATTTTAATATGTACTAAAATCATAATTAACACATTGCATCTGTGAGCGTGTTAATGTTTCTGCTTGGAATGAGGCTACCCTGAAAATTATGACTGGGATTGAAGTAATTCTTTTTTATTATTATTATTATTTATTTATTTATTTATTTTAGAGACAGAGTATTGCTCTGTCACCCAGGCTGGAATGCAGTGGTGTAATCATAGCTGACTGTAGTATCAGATTTCTGGGCTCAAGTGATCCTCTCACCTCAGCCTCTTGACACACCCAGCTAATTTTTAAGTATTTTTTTTAGAGATGGGGTCTTGCTATGTTGCCCAGGCTGGTCTCAAACTCCTGGCCTCCAGTGATCCTCCCATCTTGGCCTCCCAAGGTTCTAGGATATCAGGCATGAGATACTGCACCTGGTCTGGGGTCACTCTTAAGAAGAAGATTAAGTAAATGATCATTGGTTCAGGGGCCATATACAAGCCAGTGATGCTTTGGATTCACTGCTCTCATTTGTGGAATCTCTAATCTGATTCAACAGTCAAATTGCACAATGAGGAAACTGAGGCCCAGAGTGCTAAGAGCTCCCAATAGTCATAGGAAGATTGGGGGAAAGTCCCCTGGTACCAGATTCCTAGCCAGAGTTGTTTTTTTTTTTTTTTCCTTCTATAACACCATTAGTTTTCTTGCTTTCTACCTATGCAATTTTAATCTCAAAGGGCAAAAAAAAAAAAAAGAACAGTTCGTCTCAGTTCATTCTGGGAGCAGAGAGAACCGGCCGTAACTTCATGTAGCCAGTTAGATTGCTGTCAGTTTACACAGACTCTTACAAGTATTTTCCTTAGACTCTTTTCACTGCTTATACTCATAAATGGAAAAAATTTTTTTCAAGATGCTTGTCATTCCTCCCACATTGTTAGAGATCTGCCTGTGTATAGTCTCAGGAAATGATTTGATGTTCTCTCATGAGAGTTTATTCTACTTAGCTAGAATCATAAGAGAGAATCAACCTTGCATGTTATGAAGCTTCTTTTGATTTGGGTTGACATTGTGTTTACTGGTCTGGTTGCCAAGTTGAAAACAAATGGTGTATAAAGACTTTCTTTAAATCTCCTACGTGGGTCAGCCCACCTGGGGTGCTTGGTTTTGAATGCATCCCTTTAGGAGGGACATGGACATAAGGGATTGTGTCCAGAAAGAGAGTGATGAGACAGGAGGAGACCACCTCCTCATCAAGGGAGTGGCAGCTGAAGGAGCTGGTGTTGGCTGGCCTGCAGACAGAAGACCAGAGGCGCCATCCCAAGGTCACTGTTTGAGCTCTTTGAAGGGCTGTGGGGTCAGAGCGAGGCAGGCAGGCTGTGCTGCATTTCTGCAGAGCCCCAGGCTACAGACACCACCTGCCACCTCAGGGGTCGGGAACAGCGTGGGCACAGGGACACCTGGGGAAAGTGAGGAGGGGAGGGCAGGAGCTCCAGGAAATTGTTGTCATGCAGGAATGCAGGCTAGAAATTTGACTTTTTATATAAAATCTGCTGGTTATTTAACAGTGGCAATAAATTTTAAACACATTTGAAAACATCAGGTGGCCAAACAAAACACATCTGTGGGTTAGATCCAGCCTGCAGACTGCCATTTTGTAACTTATGCCTCTGTGGGCCATGAGTTATTAATATTTTAGCATTCCCAGTTGCTGATCCAGTACTTGAGCCTACGTGTGGTTTCCCCCTTTCTTGTGTGGTGGTTCCTGTGGTATGGTCATGTGCTCAGGGCTCAGGGTACACAGGGACTCAGGAGACCATTTTTACCACCCTTTAGGGGAAAGTGTGACACTCAGGGAAAAGAACTCTGAAGCTCCAAGAGTTGGGGGACTCATTATGGGGTAAAGGGAGAGCCAGGCAACTCCAGAGAACATGGGAGGTGGCATGGTACCTGGAAATGTCATTGGCACAGAGGCAGGAGAGCTGAGTTTTCATGATAGCACTGCAATTCCCTCATGGTGTGTCCTTGAACAAGTAACTTCTCTGGGTCTCTTTCCTCCCCTATATAATGAGAGATGGCGTTCTCTCATGGACGGGTTCTGTGATTTTGTGTCAGTCACTCCTCCTCGCCCTCAACCCATCCCTACAGGACTTCCAAGTCCTCATACCCGGTGTGACTTTCTGTAGTGTGTTTCCTTCCACCAACCCCAAGAACTCACTCTGCAGAGCCAGTCTGGCTCAAGTTGCCCCTTCCCTGCCACCCTAGGACTCTCTCTGCTTTGAATGCCTTCCTACTTTCTCTGCCCATGTAACCCCTACTCATCTGCTGCCTGGGCAAGCTTCTCCTGACCCTAGGTAGGGTCTGTTCCCTAGGAATATGCAGTATTCCATCTGAGAGCTCACTATGGTTGCACTTTTCATTTATTTGCCTGATCATCACACTAATGTCTCACGGGGTTAGATTTCCTAATGGCCTCTTCTAACCATGATATTCGGTGATTCTGGGATAGCCAACTAAAGATGGGCAGTGTGCAGAGCAGAGGTTCTTAAGTTTTATTTCTGCCCCATGAACCCAAGAGGGTGCAATACACACCCAGCATAAACCCAGCATAAACTCACGTGTTTCTCAACTAGGGGTTGTGCTAAGAGCACAAACCTGGTCTTGCCATTTTCTCCTGTAGCTTGCTAGCTGTGGGACTCTTTGGAAAAGCCACACCGAGACTCAGTTTACTCATCTGTAATGTCATGTGTCAGCTTGACTGCTCCATGGGGTGCCCAGACATTTGGTCAAACATTATTCTGGATGCTTCTATGAGGCTGCTTCTGGATGAGGTTAACGTTTGAGTCTGTAGACTAAGTAAAGTAGATTTCCCTCCCTAAGGTGAGTGGCACTCATCTAGTCCATCCGAGCCCAGAATAGAAAAAAAAGGCTGATCTTCCTCTGAACAATAGAGAATGCCTATGCTTGACTGTCTTTGAGCAGGGACATCGGTTTTTTTCTGCCTTCAGACTGGATCTGAACATTGGCTCTTCCTGGATCTTGAGCCTGTCGACTTTTGCACTGGAATTATACGCTCAGTTCTTTTGCGTCTGCAGCTTGTGGACTGTGGATCTTGGGGCTTGTCAGCCTCTGTAATTGCATAAGCCAATTCCTTATAATAAATCACTTAGAAAATTATATACATATATGCATGCACACACACACACCCTACTGGTTTTGCTTCTCTGGAGGACCCTGACTGATACACGTGGGAACACTAACAGCTACCCGACAGGGTTCTTGGGAGGAATAAGTGAGTTAAATCACTTAGCTATTTCTGGACACAAAGCAAGAGTGCCATACGTAGAAACCATAAAAATATTTTGAAATCTAAGTCAGAGCATCCTCAAGATATAGATTCTAGCTGGAGTTTTGTATATTTCACCAATTAGCACCTCCCTCCCCACCACAGGATCTAGAGACCTGAGGTTAAATCAACTAGGGGTGATTTTGCCCCCAAGGGACATTTTGCAATGTCTAGAAATATTTTTGGTTGTCACGATTGAGGGAAGGGAGGTGCTACGGGCATCTAGTGGGTAGAAGTCAGAAGCCAGGGAGGCAGCAAAAAATCCCGCAATGCCCAGGGCAGGCCCATGACAAAGGATTATCTGGTATAAGATTCCAATAGTAGGCTAAACAGTAAGCAGTAATATATATATATATATATGATCTTGCGTATCCTACAGTCCATATACACATGACCAACAGACAATCAGCACAGAGACAAAGCCGTGGCACAGACTCCCAGCCACCAGCCACCAGCCAAACTGGTGCACCCGCCCTGGAGGCTGGCTTACTGGAATGCGACAGCAAGCATTTGATCTACGCACGACTTTTAGGAAAGTAAAGCTTCACGGAAGCTGTGTGTCCCTGGTGTCCTATACAGTGTGATCATGAAGCATGACATACATTTGCGCCCACACCCTCTTCCTGCCTGCTTTCCAATACCATGTAATTCCCATCCCACGGAAGCTCTAGGAAAGCGAGAGGCCGAGAGGTTGCCGGCAGCAGGGAAATGGCGTGGGGCCGGGTGTTGTGCTGGGCTACTGACCGCTCAGGTGACTTAGGTTGACGCACTTTCCCCGTTTTGGCTTTAATTCTTTCATTGGTGAAATAAAAGCATGGGAAGAAATTACTTTGTAAGTGTTCCTTTTGTTCAGAGAGTGCTGACTCTTATTAGGGCAAGATTGCAAGTCCCTTGTGGAGGGCTTATGCTCCCAGCCACCGTGGGAGGGCGAAGAATATCACAGAACTTGGGAACACGAGCTTTGAAATTAGAGGATTTGACTGTCCTAGGTTGGAAATCCTACCTTCTTCTCTTACTTTGATATGATTCTTGGAAAGTCACTTAAATGGAAATAGTAAAACTACGTATCTCAATAGGCTGATGCAAGATTAAATAAGATATCGTTCGAATAGTCTCTGACAAAGAAAAGGCACTTAATAAATAGAAGCTGCTGTCATTATTGTTAGCTATGAGGTTGTGGTGGTGGCAGCTGCAGTGCTGAACACACACAAAAATACGATTAAGAAACAGTCTTTGTAATAGAAGAATTTACAAGCCACCAAGAGAACCGGGTCAGTGACACAGAGAAGGATGAAGTGCTCAACAGAAGCACGGCCACCGGGCTGCAAGGTGGCGTTGGCGCTGAGAAGGAAGTTAACCCCAACTGGACAGACACAGAAGGCTCTGACTGGTGGGAAAAGTGGGGTGCAGAGTAGGGACATTTCAGAATGTTTGGGAAATTATCCCAAGATGTTTACCGGATTCTAATTGCTGTCCTTACATTCCTAAGCGACATCAATGGGACAAGCAAGTCCCCTCTGTGGTTCTCATTCAGCCTATAATATGTGGACTTATGGATTCCACAAATGCTTTATGTTCTGTCTGACCCTTCTACCAAAAGAAACTGGAAAGAAAGAAAACAAAAAACAACCCCACAAAACACCAAATACGTATTAATATATCCAAATAGTTCTAGTCCAAAAGCCGGCAGGCTCGAGACCTGAGAAGAGCCAGTGTTGCAGGTGAAGTGTCCAAAAGGAGTACTTGGTGGCAGGACACAGGTGCACAGACAAAGGAAAAAGAAATGACCAGAAAAGAGCAGGTGCCTTTTCTAACTGGGAATTCAAATGGGGAGTCTGAAGAGCGAATGCCTTCTCGTTAACCCTGTGTGTGCCCAGCCGCCCCCACAGCTCTCAGAGAGCAGAGCTACCGCCACAGGAAGAGGTGGGAGAGAGGAACGAAGACAAACAAAGGACTTAAATCAGGTCCTATGCAGCCAAAGAGAACCACAGACTTGATATGACAGCCCCGCCGTCCCATTTAAGCCAGACAGCTGAGGGCTGGGGCTGCAGTCCTGCGCTGCAGTTTGCCTGCTGCAGTATATTCCTTGCTTCACAGGTTGCAATGGAGACTAAACAGGAAGCCACATGGAAAGGGGCTATTGTAAAATGTAAAGTGTTCCATATAAAACAAAGATACTATTACTGTCATCATTTTCAGAGATGAGGACACTGAACTGCAGAAGGGAAGGTCTTTGTCCGGGCTGTGAAAAAGCGGCGACGCTGGAAGTTTCTGTCTCCTTGGGCTGGATAGGTAGGTTGCTTTCAGGGGGAGGGTGCAGGCAGGCCGGGGCCACCTGAACAGCCAAAGCCCTCTGCTTGGGGCCACCTTCGGCCAAGGGAGCCTGGCTGGGGCTGATAAACACAGCTCACATCCGGTATGCATTTCAGCAGCCCCTCCTACTAGGACGCAGAAGCACGCAGGTTTGCAGCGGGAAGCCCTGGGGAGCTGAGAGGAAGAGCTTGGGAGAACATGAGGGAAATTGAGACAGCCAAGAGAAATGAAAAACACATTAGCTGGTGTGAAGGGAAGAGGATGCAGAGACACAATCCATAGCTTTAAATGTTTCCGTCATCTGCAGCAGAAAGGTGAAAGCGACCTTCTGCAGGGCAAGCCCAGCTCCAAAGCCCAGGCTGCTGAAGCAGAAGGCCTCCAGACCTTTTTCTCTGTCAAAACTTTTGCACAGAGAGTGACTGTGACAAAATCGTTGCAATGCAAGCATGCATTGGAACCTAGCTTCCAGGTTGGTCTGTAGAAAGAAGACTATAGCCTAGTGACAAATGTTTTGATGCAGGGTGGCTTCCCTTGCCAGCTGCCTGTGATTTGTTGAGCAAAGCAATTGCCCTCCTCGAGTCTCTGATTCCCTAGCAAGGCATCTAGGTGGGGAGAGTCATGAGGTACTTTCTGGCTTTAAAAACGTGAAGGATGCAGGAGAGGAGAACAGCACAAACCTTCACTGTGTGCAACCAGTTGCCAAGTGCTGTCTGACATATTTCACATGTATAGTCTCCTGCAGCCTTTATGGTTTCCCTTTGAGGAATGCATCATTGTTTCTAGTTTAGATACAAGGAATGTGAGGCCTGGAGAGGTCTGAGACTTGTCCAAGGTCACACAACCAAGAGTCACAAAGTTGAGATACAAAGTTGTGTCTACTGCTCTTCAAAGATAATGGTGGAATGGGAGTAATTAGTATGCTTGCCCACTTAAATGCTGTTGTTATAGAACATGCACTCCTTCTTACCCTCATGAGTCTGTCCCATCTCCCAGCTCTGGATATTTTAGGGAGAAAGATCCCTAACTTTGGAGACAGGACACAAGGGATGTGTGCCGAAGCTGGCTCACACTGTCTCAAAGGAGCCGACTGTGTGCACTTCTTCTCAACTCCGTGTTCAGCGATGTCATGTTGGTACTTTGAAATCGGCCATGATACCGATATTTACACCATGGGAATAGGCAAACACCACAAATCAAAGACTCCCCCCTCACTGAGAGCCAGTTTACTAGCAAACCACCCGATGTTGTCTCATCTCCATCACCAGCTGAATGAATAAGTGTTTAGAAACATATAGTAACTTGACATTGTGTAATATCCAAGCACGTGATAAGTGGTCTTATCTTATTGACCTGCGTTACACCAGTTGGGTGCTGGTGATGGTCATGAATCACCTGGAGTTAGTGCTAATAGGGTGAAGGAGACCCAAGCTCCTTCAGGTGGGATAGCGCCTACTGTGTTCTTACCAGCTTTCCTAGGAGGCCCTGATACCCACCCCAGTTTGAGCATGGGCGGTCTAAACTACAAACTGGGAATAGTAATCCCTCCCTTGGCCTTCCTCACGAGAGTGATGAAAGGAAGCATAAACAAGGTCACATCTTGGCAGGGTGGGTGCCACATAAGCACGATTCTGAGGCCCCATTTCCTTGCCTGTAAAATGGGAATAATTTTCCCCTTCCTTGCCTGATGGTTATTGGGAAGGCGATCCCGTAGCAATGATTTTACAAGCAGTGAAACTGTACAATGTGTGGCATTGTGATGACAAAAATAGGAGGATGATCTCGCTTTTGGCTCTATTTTCCTCGGAGTGCTGGGGACACCCTCCTTTCACCTTTTGCTCCCACATCCTATTTTTGAACTTGGCATATTTTGGCCTAGGGATTAGATGACCCAGTGGAGCCAACAAACCCGGGCAGCCACCCTGCCCAGCACTTCCCGGCACCTCTGCTCCTGGCAGCAGCTGGTCTGCCCCTCCAGAACCGCCCACGGGCCCCAGCCCAGGCTACAGAGATACCGCAGTTCTCGCCTCCTTCCAAGGTGCTTCTCAAAACCTAGCGCTTAGCTTTTTACATAGCGGCTGTCCTACATCAAGAAGCTCCTCAGCTTTGATTTTAAAATATCCCTTTCTCCCCTGTGTTTTGGAGGATGGCCAACCCAACCCAGCCCAGCTGTTGACCTGTCCTTATGGGTAAGGATGAATATCCTCGGGCCTATGCTGCAGAGGCCAAAGTTCTAGGGTGCACTTGCCATGATCTCATCATGTGCTTGGACATTATACAATGTCAAGTTACCTCTCTGGGTCTCTGCTTCCTTATCTGGTGTTTCCCAGTGGGGAGCGACTGGCATTTTGTGTGGGGTGATTCTTTATTGTCCTGGACATTGCAAGAAGTTTAGCATGCCTGGCTCCCAGCCACTGAATGCCAGCAGGGCCCACTTAGTCACTGTGACAATTTCAAACATCCCCACACATTTCCAAATTGCCCTGTGGGGCAAGGTCAGCTCCACAGCTGTGGTCTGAAGGTTTCGGTTGTCTCACCTGGCAAAGAGACCAGAGAGGTTCCCCAGAACCAAAGGTGTCTCAGCAGCAGCCTTAAGTGCTGCCTTAGGTTGGAGGGAAAGGCTGAGTGTGTCTCTGTCCTGCTCTAACCACTGCTTAGATTTATTTCATCTATAACAGTTCCGCACAATAACTTGTTTGGAGAAAACCTCCTGTGGTTAAAAAAAAGTGTGAAAACCACTGGACTGGAGCAGAGGTTGCCAAATGACAACTCAGAGGCCCAACGTATTCTGCAGACTTGTTTTGTTAGGCATGGGGTTTTAAAATATTTGGAGCTAGCGTTAGAAAAAATCTGGATTTTAGGCTTCTCAAAATAAAAAGAAACAAAAAAACTGAAAAACAGAAACAAGAGGACAGGAAGATTTGGCAACACTGAGCCCACATTTCTACAAGGCAAGAGTGGGCAACAGCTGAGCAGGGTGCTTCCGCGGGGCTTACCCTGTCCCTCTTTTCCTCTACTGGCCTGGGCCCGCAGGCACAGGAGTGTGCAATACTTGGATTAGATCAGTAGTTCTCAGCCCAGAATACCTGGAGGAGCCTTTAAAATTCCAGTACTGGAGCCCTCAGCCAGACTAATTTAATCACTGTTGCCAGGGGTGGGGCCTAGTACAGTATTAGCATTATTTTATTTTATGTTATTTTTTGTATTAGTACTTTTAAAATCACCCCACATGGTTTTACTGAACAGGCACACATGAGAACCAGCAGACTCTAGAGGATCTTTGTTTGGAAACCCGTCCCTAAAAGCCCAGATTCCTGAAGACGTCCCTGCTGTCCTCCTCATGCCCCTTAGGATTCCCAGCCTCCTCTTCTTCCCCTGGAAACCCCTGACACTGCCCAGACGCATCCCATCGGTCCTTTCACCCGGTCAGTGAGTTCTCACCGGGCAGCACACCTACCTGGCCTCCCGCTGGGCTCAGTACTTTCTAACTGGATTCAGCCAATGTTCTGCTCTCACCAAGGCCCCAGAGGGCTCAGACCCCTGTCTTGGAGCCTCAGTCCCACTCAGGGAAAAACTCTGCAAGCCCATAATTCACCGTCTCTTACCAGCCTCTGTCACAGGGGCAAATCCAGTAATTTAATAAATAAGGTAATTCAAAGTTTCACATTTTTTCAAGGTACGGGTGAGATGTGCTGATAGTCTAGTTGCTATGCCACCAACATGCCCGCACACCCCCCAAGCACGCATCACCCGGGCTTCCCGTTGCCCTTCACAAGTCAACAGACCTCTCTGATCCCACTCGCCTCTAGTGTTCATTACCACGTCAGTAAGGACGTGCTCAAAAATCTAGAAGCATTCTTTTATTCCTCCGGTTCTCTTAGTTTATATACCTAAGTGATCAGCACGCCCTGTGGATTCTACCTCCCGTACATATCTCGTGTATCTCATACGTGGGATGTATTGTAGCTACATAGCTCAAACCCGTCCACTTCTTACCATCTCCAGTTATTCCAATTTTTCCTATCTTTTTTGGTCTGCACTATTGCAATAGCCTCATTTTCTCTTCTACAATCCCTTCTCCTTATTGCACTCAGAGGGCTCTGTAAGCAATGTAAACCAAATCATGTCACTTTCTTACATAAGAGCCTTCAAAGTCTTCCCATTCTTAGAATGAAACCCAAACTCCTCACTAGGGCCTATGAAGCTGATCTGGCCCCAGCCAACTCACCCAGCCAGCCACTCCTCATACTACTTTACCTTTATTTAATTCCAGCCAGAGTGGCTTGCCTTTCCACTTCTTAAATATGCCAAACACTTTCCTGCCTCAGGGCCTTTGCATATTCCATTTCCCCTGCCTATCATTTTTTTTTTTCTATAACCTGGTTTCTATAGCTAGTTTCTTCTCTGGATTCAGATGTCATCTTAAGTGCCACTTCTTCAGACAGTCATCCCTCCCGCCTCACAAGTTATTCACAATCCGTTGAATAAAGTGATTGAATCCCATTACATTATTTATATCTTGTAAGCAATTATTACAAACAGTCATTATCTTGCTTATTTATTAGTTTCCTTGTTATCATGCATCTGGTCCCACCAGTACGTGTGAGGTCAGGTACCTCATCTGTCTTACTCTGTACCTCGGGGCTTGGTACCGTGCTTGGCACATGGTGTAAGTCAGTCTCTGCAAAAGGACCTGGTGAGTGGATACCGAAAAGCTTCAGGTCCCAGGCTCCTCGGTGCTCTTGTAGCAAATGATGACTGATGCTCTTCCAGCTCTAACATTTTAAGATGCCACAGGCTCTGCACCCATAAAATGTCAATTCACAGTGGGCCACTGGGAATTCCATGAGTCACTCACGGGATTATTACTGTCTTCGTGCCTCTGTGACCATAATAGGCCTTCTTTGGTGGACTGATGCTGATTTTTCAAATGTCAGTGCTAGAAGGAAACTCAGAGGTGATCAAAGCACAGTCTCTTCATTTGACAAGTGGAGAATACAGCCTTTACTTTATCCTTCACTTAACAGCTGCTACTGAAACACATTAAAAGTTAAAGGAGATAGGTGCTTAGTCAAAAGTTTGGGCTGTGGCCTGTATCTTTTGGCAGTAGAAAGGAAGGGATCATACTTTGTAATTTTCACTGTAAGCTCTGGGGTTGGCAGAAAAGCTGCTCTCAAAGAGTTTGTGATATGTTCTGATCTGATATCAAAGGGGAATTGAGTTATTTAGGAAAATCTTACACCCTCTTGAATTAAAATAGATATGGCTTAATGTTGAATTTTCATTGTCCTTCAAAGTCCATGAAATTGAGTATCAAAGATTATCAGAAAGAAGAGATAAAAGACTAAAAGGAAAGAAAGGCAGCATAAGGATAATGAAAAAGGAAAAGGGAAAAGTTGAAAGTACGAAGTATCATACGAGATTAATTTGAAATCCCAAGGTCCAGGGAAGAGAGAACTAGTCATGGAAGGGCTGAGGGTCTTCCAGGGCTCTATGTCTCTCTCCGCCAAGAATTTGACATGTGATGTTGTGTAAATTCCTGCAACAGAGATTGATTGTGCTCATGCCATTTGCTGAAATCCCTTCTCCTTTCTGATCCTCTGTAAAATGAAAAAGGATAGAATAAGTGGTCTTAAAGTAATTTCTAGAATCCTATTTATTTGTCACTTTTTGACTCAAAACCACAGACAGATCCCAAAAATAGAACTGAGAGCATACTCCGACCTCCTTTCAGTTATGCGCCAATTGCTTCAAAATCAGTCAGTGGTTTTCAAAGGCTGATAGGGCAGAGTGACAGAATGAGATACCAAGCAGTCAAACTAAAAGCTACTTCCCTTTACTTAGGTAATTATGAGGCATTATGAAGTTCCTGATGATACCCGGACACCATCCACTTCTTTTTTTCCCCCAGAGCCAGAAGTCCAAAACATTGGATTAAAACCAAGAATAAAGGCTCTTACATTTGTACACATGCTTTTTGAAGCTTATGAAATGCTTTACCCACTTTATTTCACATAAGTCTTAAAACAAACCTGAGACGTATCATTCTTCTCAAATTACTAACGAGGAAACTAAGGCTCTGGGAGACTGATTTGCCCAGGGTCATCTTTATGTGCTTGCCCTTCAGCTGCCATTTGCTCTCAGTTCCCTTCCTCATGCTCCTCCTGCTCTGCTTGGCATCCCAGGGACCTGAATGCTGGAGGATCCTTTGCCCTGCTGCTTCAAGGCAGGCTTGGCTAATGGGAGTCAACGAGAGAAGACTGAAAGAGAGGAGGGGAGACGCCAGGTGTTTCTTCTCTTCTCTCTCTGCCTCCAGTGGCATCTCCAGCAATGGCTTCATGTGCTCAGTGCCTCCAGCTCCTGACAAATGTCCTGGCTTCCCAAATGTGCTAACACCACCTTCTCCTGTATTTCTGTTCCAGTCTTAGGAGCAGTAGCATCTTCCTGCTGTTGCTAATGTCTGTGGTGCTTCCCCATCCCCTGTTTGGCTTCTCAGCTTTTTCATCACCTATGCATCCAAGTCCTTATATTCAATTCCTTATTTTGAAAGACCTGGAGTGGTTTCTGCTTTTCTGGTTGGACCAAGACTCAATCACCTCGCTGGGGAATCACTACCCTGGGGAGACATAAGGGTGGCAGAAAACAACCAAGACAACCTGCCAGATGTGTGTGTATGTGGATGGATGCTCATTTTCCCATTAAACAGTGAGAGCCTTTTCATCTGGAACTGAGCTTCTATGTCTTTGGCTCTTGAGGATATAGCACAGTGCCTGCCATATAGCAGGCACTGGTAAATGCTTGCTCACTCAAGGTGTTTGTTTGAGAAAACAAACCCAGCCAGAGTGGCTATTTAGTTAATCTCTTTATCTCTAAGTATCTATTAGACTTAGATAGAAGAAATACAGGTCCTTCTGGTCTATAAAATATACTAGCGAGCCATTCTTCCACATGCTACAGAGCCACACAGGGAAACTCCATCACTAGCGATTTCTATAGGATCATTGTGGTTTTGAGCCATAGCAGTTGTTTTAGATGGGAAGATATTAATTAGTTGAAACTTGGGGATAGGCACAATTGCCTAAAAGAAGAAAGTGGGTGAAAACTGGTTGAGAAAACATAGAAAGAAGCATTATTTCTATTCTTGTATACTTATGCACAAAGACTTTAACAGAGTTGGACAGTGGAGTGGGTTTGGGAGACCTGGTTGCTGGCTTGAGCTTTGCCACGAACTTGCTGTATGGTTTTGGGCAAGTCACCTCTCTCTGGCCCTCAGTTTCCTCGCTGGTAAAATGTGCCATGACTGACATGGCAGGTACCAGTAAGTGTTTGCTGACATTTAATTATGGCAAGGATTAAATTAGATAATACATTCTGTGCCGAGAACAGTACATGGCATTGGCAATGTTTGGTGATACAGCTATTACGATTATTAACCATTACTTATATCCCATAAAGCTTTGTATTTTCCTGTTAAATCAGTTATTGTGTTGCCTTATCATTATATATGTTTTGTGTTTATTGCTTTAATTAAACTATGAGCTAGTCAAGGCCAGGAGACTGGGATGGACTGTCATATGTTGAAGTCCTAACCCCCAGTATCTCAAAATGTTAACTGCATTTGGAGATAGGGCCTTTAGAGATTCAATTAAGTTAAAATGAAGCTGTTAGGGTGGGCTCTAATCCAATCTGACTGGTGTCCTTATAAGAAGAAGGAATTAGGATACACAGAGAGATGCCAGGATTGTGTGCACACAGAGAAAAAGCCACGAGATGAGGCAGCAAGAGGGCTGACATTTGTAAGTGAGGGAGAGAGGCCTCAGAGGAAACGAGCCCTGCAGATACCTTGATCTTGGACTTCCAGCCTGCAGAACCGAGAAGATGAAATTCCATTGTTTAAGCCACACAGTCTGTTGTATTTTGTTATGACAGCCCTAGCAAACGAATATAGGGACTATGTATTTATTTGCTCATGCTACAAATATTTGTGGAGCATCTATTATATGCCAAGCCCCAATCTGTGTAACAGGGTATAGAGTGCTAAGAAAATAAAGAAAGAAAAGGGGCTTCTGCTCTCCGGAAGCCTGTAGTCTAATGGGAGAGACTGACAATCAAAAGATGACGTAAGTCAATGTGGTAAGAGCAAGGAAGGAGTCCCCGTGTTCTGAGAGTGGGTGAAGCTGGGTGGGGGTGAGAAGGGCGTGTCCTGGTGTGTGCACTATTTTATCCCAGGCGCTATCACAAAGCTGTGCTGTAAATGTCGGTGAGCTTTTATTGAAGGCTACCCTCTCTCAGTTCTCTATATGGGTTAACGTGACTCTTTAGCACTCAAGGAAAGAGACCCCAACCACAGACTCTGCTGAGCGTTGCCTGTTTTCAGGCAGCATGAAGCTGGGACAGCAGAAAGACTGATGGATGAGAAGGAAGAGGAAGTGGGTTCTCACCTCAGCCCCGCCACAAGCTGCTGGCGACCTGGCGCAACGCCCTTCCCCTGTCTAGACCTCCATTTCCTTGTCTTCAAAGATGAAGCTGTTGGAGTAGTTCATCTTTAAGATCCCTTCCAGCTCTGTGATGTCTTTCCTGAAATCTAGTTCATGAAAAACTAATTTTGGAAAGAGGAAGGAAAGGACAGAAAGAGGGAAGGAGGGAGAAGAAAGAGTTAGGAAGAGGAACATCGGCAGGCAAGAGCAGAAAAGAAGGAAGGAAAGAAGGAAGAAAGAGTGAGCTAATGAACTTGATTGGCAGGTGGGATCCTGCCCAGGGTCTTAGACTTTCTTCGGTTCTCCCTTTGCAGGTACTGGAGCAGCCGGCCTCCTGGTGGGCTGACGGCAGCCTGTGGGTTCAGTGGCCTAGATCCTGGCTGCACCAGGCTATGCCAACTTGGGCAAGTTATTTCAGCTCTCAAGTTATTTGCCACAGTTTGATCACCCACATAATGGGGGCAATAACATCTACATAACAGGGATGTTGTGGGGATCAAATCTGAAAGCAGGTGGTGAGGTTAGAGATGGTGGAAGCAGTATGGGAATGGCTCTCATAAACATCCAGCTGCTGATGTGGATGGATTCACACTTTACAGAGCCACCAGTCCGCCACCCCTCTCCCAAACCACACGCAACACTTATTCGTACAAATGCAGTCATGCGCTGCATAATGACATTTTAGCCAACAACAGATTACGATGGAGCTGAAAAATTCCTATTGCCTAGTGACATCTCGATGATCCTTACCTTGTCCAGATCTCTAAGTGCGGCCCCTCGACCGAATCCAGACTTCACAGAACAAATGCCTTTACTGAAAGGATTTGTTCTGTAAAATTTGGATTCAGTCAAAAGGCCTCACTCAAGGATCCAGAAGGTCACATGCGGCCCCAAGGCTGCAGGTCCCCACTGCTGGATGTGTGTGGTTGTGTCTTAATTTGTAACAAAAAAGCTTAAAAAGGTTTAAAAAATTAAAAATAGAAACAAGTTTGTAAAATAGGGATATAAAGAAAATATTTTTGTACAGCTGTACCATGTAGTTGTGTTTTAAGCTAAGTGTTATTATCAAAGAGTCAAAAAGTGTTAAAAAGTTTATAAAGTAAAAAAGTTACAGTAAGCAGAGGCTAATGTGTTTTTGAGGAAAGAAAAATATTTTTAGTAAACCTAGTGTAGCCCAAGTGAGCCATGTTATAAATTCTACAGTAGCGTATAGTTACGTCCTAGGCCCTCGCACTCACTCACCACTCACTGACACCCGGAGCGACTTCCAATCCTGCAAGCTCCGTTCATGGTAAGCAGCATATACACATGCACCAGCTTTTATCTTTTATTCCATATTTTTACTGTGCCTTTTCTATGTTTAAATATATTTAACTACACAAATACTTACCATTGCGTTACAGTTGCCTACAGTGTTCAGTACAGTAGCATACTGTGCAGGTTCGTAGCCCAGGAGAAACAGGCTGTATCATATAGTCGCAGTGTGTAGTAGACTGCACCATCTAGGTTTGTGTCAGTGCATTCTACCATGTGTGCACAACCTATCCCTGTGATTAAGCAGTGCTTGACTGCAATTGAAAAAAGGTGCCACTAAACAATAGTTACCCCTTACCACCTGCAAGCCACTCATTACTGTGTATCTGTTGTATCATAGTGCATATAAAATATTATAGCTGCAACTTGCTGAATTGATTTCATGGTTCACTTATAAGTCATATCCCTTCATGTAAAAAATAATGATCTCAGGCAGCAGTTTCCAGCATGGGTTGCAGGCCCCACAGGGAGCACGAAAGACAACTTACTCAGATAAAGGAAAAATAATAAAACAACTAATTCGTATTGTTTTTTCTTTCATTCTGGTAAAATGGTTTATTTTTGGTTTAGGTTTAGGTCTGGTTTAGGTTTATTTTTGCATATGTTTTAAAATAGACATAGTATATCATGACAGTAGTATGTGTATATTCTGTGCACGGTACAAATACACATATTAAGGGTGTGCTAACGAAGTTTTACTGATGAGGGTGCATCTTTGGAAAAGTTTGGAGTCTAGGATCTAGGGTACCGCAATTAAGTGAGCTTAGTAATTGGACAATGAACTACAATGTTTCTTTAATAGATTTCTCTAAAACATTATAATTCAAATCTCTTTTAATTTGGTCACTGTAGCCTGAAATTCACAGTGCAGCAAGATCTCAGTTTGTCTGCGTGGAAGTTACTCTGGCCCAAGGTGTGAAGAGGTTTGCTGGCTCTCCTGGGACACTGGACAAGACAGCGCCCCCTCGAGTTTCTTTTTCTTTCTTAAAGTGACGGAGGTACGTAGTTATTTCTTTCAGTTTACTAAAATTATATGTTTATGAGTATTTGGAATCTCTTAATTTTTCCACTCCTGAGTATTAATTAATTTCAACAGCAAAAAGTGCCTGGGGTAAGAGTCTGCATTAGATGTGATTGGGACCTGTCTCCAATCCTCCACTCACCAAGGCTTATCTTTCAATCAGGAAGTGTTAGAAACACAACTCTTCACTTACCATAAATCTCTGATTTAATAATTAGGTAATCAACTGAAAGAAATCACAGAGAACATACAACATACAAAATAAAGGATGGGTCTGTTGATATTTCTTGGAAAGAAAGTAACGTTTTTTACCCAACTACTCACAGCTAGGCACCGTTACCACAAGTATCTCAAAAGCCAAATTCTATGAGAATGTTTAGTACAGAAAGTAAATCAAGTAGAAAAAAAATTAAGTTATCGGTGTCCAACAATAGGCAAATGCATAATTTTGATAAATTCAGATGAAATACTCTGCAGCAGTTAAAATAGTATTTAAAAGCATTATTTTATAATGTGTGGAAGTACAATATGATAAGTAGAAAAAAGCAAGACACAAACCATAATTTACCATAATCTCAACTTTATTAAATGTAAACTGTATATCATATATACACATACAAAAAAAAAAGACCTGGAAAAGAGAAATATTCCAAAATATTAACAGAAGTCATATCCAGAAAGAGGAACTGCAGGTGACTTTTATTTGCTTCTTTATACTATCCTGCATTTTCAAGTTTCCTGCAATATGTATTCATTTTTTTGTTTATTTAGATATTCAGCAAATATTTCCTAGGTACCAACTATGAGCCAATTGTGCTCTAGACACTGGAAATAGAGACAAATCCCAGCCCTCCTGCAGCTTACCCTCTAGCAAGTGGACACAGACAATTAACAAGAACAATGAATAAACAAGCAGTGATGCAGATGGTGGCGTCCAATCAGGGTGATGGGGAAGAGTGACAAGGGTCATGCATCTACCTTGCACGTATGTTCTGGAGGGCAGCCCTAAGCAGGTGCTCTTTGAGACTGAACAGCACAAAAAACCCTGAAGATCTGGGGGCAGGCTTTTCCCCTCTGCAGAGACGGCAAGGCTTAAGGCTCGGTGTGTTCACTCAGCAGAGAGAAGGTTGGGGTAGCTGCAGCAGTGTGCCAGGAGGACGAGCTGAGGTCGCAGGGACCTGACCACACTGGCATCACAGGCCTGGGAAGAAGTCACAGAAAGATTTCCCGTAGGGAGTGACAAGATCGTATGCCCCTTAGAAAGGTGACTCTTGGTGCAGAGGTTCCTGGAAGTGGAGGCAGAGCGGAAGTGGGGAGATGTATTAGGAAACACTTTTTAAAAAAAAAAAAATAATAATTTGCTCATTCTGTGACCTGTTTCCACAACTGTAAAATGGGCACTCTGGCAACGTCAACAATTTCTAAGCCACAAAATGTACTTAAAAACATTATTATTTTTGTGCACTTATCTTTCTAAAAGTATGCAAGCGTCTTGGACACACGGGCCAAGTCTCCCTCCTCTCTGTTCCCAGCGCACTGCCTTGCACGTATAGGTCCACATAAATGAGCATGCTGTATGCTGCTGTATGTTTGGGGGTGTTACTAGCTCTCAGTGTGAGAGTTGACAGTGTTCCTTTCCAACTCACCTGCTTAGGACCTTATCCTGAAGGACAGGCAGCCATTGAAAGCTTTTTAGCAAAGGCTGGCTTCCGTGTTCTAGAAAGTTCACTCAGGCAGTAATGACGGGGGTTTGGAGCCGGCCAGGAGTGGCAGCAGGCAGATAAAAAGACACTTTGTTTTATTAGAGAATCCCCCTGAGTCAGGATGTTCAAGACAGCCCACCTGTAAAGGCAGAGACTTCCAGTGAGGAAGCTCTTGGTGTGCACAAAACCGCTCCACGGTGGGCCCTCAAACACCGGGAGATGAGAAAGTGCTAGACTCTGCTTATTTATAGTTGAGGGAAATGAGGCACAAAGAGACAAAGTGACTCATGTGCCGAGGATTTCTGACTTCAGGGCCTCCTCTCAGCTAATGTGAAAACCAGACTCCACAGGGGGAGTCATCTGGGGAGGGGGAGGGGTTTTGCTTGTGCCAAAGTGGAAAGGCGCACGGAGGTGGGGGTGGGGTGGGGGACAAATAGTCTTGGCAGGAACCATGATAAATGCTCCAATACCTTAATTTTGACACTCTCATAATCCAAGAAGGGCTAAAGTTGGCTGTCAAGCGTGGGTTATGAAACCAGAGCGGATCAAACAAAAGAAAGAAGCAAAACTTGAGTCAGCCAGATGATAATCCGTGTGGAGAACACGCAAATGCAAATGAAAATAGATCAGAGACACTTTCCCAAGAGACGAAGAGCTTGGGGATCCTATACCCAACCCCTTCCATCAAAGACGGGGAGGCAGAGGCAGGGAGGGAAACAAGCGTCCTGCCCCCACCCCTGGAGCTAGAACTCCAGCTTTGCCGGCAGCATCAGGACTGGGACTCAGAGCCAGTTCTCCCCATGGCCAGTCAGTGTTCATCTCACTCCCTCACAGCCAGTTCTGGATCTAACTCTTTACTTGCAAACTTATGGACAGGCACGGAGCAGGGGGACACAGTGATGTCAGACAGCTCGTGCATGCTGCGTGTTGCCGTACACATACACACACACACACACACACACACGTTGCTTTAGGTTTGGCGAGGTCCTTCCTTCACCAGGCACTGTGGACTAATGGCATTACTAAACACCTGCATTGACCACTCAATTCAAAGGCACAGCTCATGGGACCCCCAAACAGCCCAAATCCAACTGCTACATGTCAGATGAGGACTGGAGTCCGGAACGGAAGGGCTTGCAGAGCTGCTTAAACCGAGAGCTGAAGCAACCTGTCCCCAATCCCAGTGCTCTTTCTAGATGGCAGGAAGGAAAACTATGCT
>CAUYMX010130519.1:0-14994 GCA_963573855.1 Lepilemur septentrionalis | reverse complement strand
TTATTAAAAATTAATCTTGACTCCTTTCTGTAGGTATTAACAACTCCTGATAGATTATAGATCTACGTGTGAAACCTAGAAATAGAAATAAATACAAAACAATAAAACTTCTAGAAGAAAACATGGGATATACTGTGGCCTTGGGGTAGGCCACAGGAAAAAGTGACAAATGGAGCTATATGAAAATAAGGAA
The DNA here is from genome assembly GCA_963573855.1 of Lepilemur septentrionalis. Lineage (NCBI taxonomy): Eukaryota > Metazoa > Chordata > Mammalia > Primates > Lepilemuridae > Lepilemur > Lepilemur septentrionalis. The sequence continues at coordinate 14,801 of CAUYMX010130519.1, read as the reverse complement.
CTTCTGTTCAGCAAAAGATACTCTTAGGAGAGTGAAAAGGAAAGTGGGAGAAGATATTTGCAACCTGAGGAAGGACTTGTATCCACAATACATAAAGAACCCCTACAAATCAACAAGAAAGAAAGACAACTGAAATGAAAATGGGCAAAAGATTTCAACAGGCACTTCACACACATAAAAAAGAATATGCAAGTGGCCAAAACAAAAGTATGGAAATGTACTCAATTTAATTATTTATCAGGAAAATAAAAATGAACTCCCAGTGAAATACCACTACTCACTCATCAGAATGGCTAACATTTTAAAAACAAACAATACCAAATATTATGAGAATGTGGAGCAATTAGAACACAAATACATTGCCCATGAGTGTAAATTGGCACAAACACTTTGCAAAACTGTTTGGTGATATCTATTATATTAAACATACGCTTACCCTATAATCAAATCCATTCACTCCTAGGTATACGTCTAATAAAGCTTTGTATATATGTTTACGAAAGACACAGACAAGAATGTCCAATCCATGGCGCAGGCCGTGAGAGCAGTGGATGCCTTAGGGGGCTGGTGACAGGGAGGATGCATGAGGGGCTTCTGAGGGGCTGAGAATGTTCTGTATCTGGATCCCTCTGCTAGTGACACGGACATGTTCACTCGGTCAAAACTCATTTAACTGCACACTTAGGACTTGTGAACTTCTCTGTATGCATGCTTTACTTCAACAAAAAGTTTACCAAACTTAAAACAAAGCAAAACAAAACAAAAGCCTTGTTTTCAGGGTAGGGAATGTAAACAAATGTGGACCTGAGAGAACCAATTTTTTGAGATGGATTCCGGGTGGCTAAATGGTCTACATTTTCAATAGAGCCAAGAAGCCATTGCTGACTGGAGGTCACACGGGTATGCTGAGTTTTCAAGGACACCTCGCCTCTGTTTAGCTTTGGGACTTTCAAAGCTCACCTGAACCAACCAATCAGGGCTCTGCCGTATTGGCCAGCCAGAGCCTAGAGCTAGCCACTAATCCACTGCATCAACTAAACTAAACGGAACTAAACAAGTTGGACCCCTTCATAAATGGACCTGATTGGAACCTGTTGGGAATTCTGTCTATAATAGCTAAATCCTCAGGCTGCATCTCCCTGGTTTGCAGCATGTTCATTGGACTAAAGTCTCCTTTCAAATTCCTCTTCAGAGAACTTCCCTTCGCGGGCGTGATAAGGTAATGGTGGTCACATGAACCTACAGACATTATGTGGTTTGCTGTGCTTTAGGGGAAGAAGAAAAGAGGAAAGGAAAGCAAGGGGGAAGGGCGGGTAGAGCAGGGGTAATTTGCACTTGGGAAAGGGCCAAACCCTCAAGTCAAAGGCATAACTTTCTTCTTTTAACCCCTGTTCTTTTTATCCGATTTGCCTGCAGCCTAGACGTTCCTGGCTCTTGGGAACAAGTCCACATTCATCTTTGTATCCTCCCTAGTATTCACACGGTAGTGAGGGCTCAGTAAATTGCCTTAGAGCTCTGCAGCTGAGAACTCACATGACAGAAGAGGCAAGAGAAAATATAGATCCAATGTTAATTGAATGGACCACAAGGTCATTTCAAATCAGAGTTCTTTCAAAGGGAGGGCTGCAGGGAGCTGGCTGTATTGGAAGGTTTCAGTCTCACCTGGCTTATCCAAAAACAGAAGCCCTTGCTACATACAGCACAGGGCCAGGATTGCAGACCCTGGGACCCTGAGCATCACTCTGCAGACATGAATAGTACTGAAGGCCTGGGGACAGGCAGCCAAAGGATCAGGGGTCCTTCTCCTGATTCAGTGATTTCAGAGTTGAACCCACAGGGGTAAGAGTAGGGCATTTAAAATCACCTGCCTCCTGGTAAGCTTAAATTTAACAGTAATATTGTTCCATCTCAGGCTGATGCCAGGAGCATCAATGAGGGGGTGGTGTCCCCACTCTTATCCCCTTAACACGCTGTGCACATGTCTATATGACATTGACCTTCCAACCTGAGTGATGAGGGGGTAGCCTCTGGGACTGATAAAAGTTCCTTCCCCTTCCTCTTCACCTCCTGTTATGGGCTGAATTTCGTCCCCCTAAAATTCCTGCATTGAAACACTAACCCCCAGTACCTCAGAATGTGACTGTATTTGGAGACAGGGTCTTTAAAGAGGTGAGTAAGGTAGAATGAGGCCATAAAGGTGGGCCCGAATCTAATCGGACTAGTGTCCTTATAAGAAGAGGAGATTTGGACACATAAAGAGACACCAGCGGCACTCGTGCAGAGGAAAGGCCATGAGAGGACACGGAGAGAAGGTGGCCATCTGCAAGCGAAGGAGAGAGGGCTCAAGAGAGGCCAACTCTGCCCACATCTTCATCTCAAAATGCCAGCCTCCAGAACTGTGAGACAATCGATTTCTCTTGTTCAAGCCACCCAGTCTGTGGTATTTGTCATGGCAGTCCAAGCAGAAGAACACATGCTCCTAGCCTTAGATTTCCCTGGACATTACGTCTTCCCCAGGTCCGATGCTGATTCCCTCCTAATACTAGACTGACAAGCTCTGCCGTGTCTTCCCTGAGCCCACCCCAGCACTGGTGTTGCCCGGCGGGTTTGCCCTGCTCTCCCAGATCATCCTCCAGTGCTGCCTCAGCAGACTCCACCTGGCTGCTCCTGCCTCTTACTCTTTCCGCCCCAACCTAGGAACACAGCCCCACAAGCCACCAAGACCCATGCATGGGCCTTCCTGTCTGCAGCCCTTGTCCGACAGGGCACACGGTGCTGGACACTTGTGGGGTCAGAGGCAGCGGGAGGAGGGTTGAAGCATTTAGAAGATGGCAGGAGACAGAGGCCCTTCTCCTTTCCCTCTTGCCACCCCCTCCAAGAACTTCCCACAGGTTGATAAATATTGTTATGGTCCAAAACAGAAGGTGCAATTTGGCTCTATTCGCAGATTTTCCTCCTGTGGGTTAGTGAAACAGATGGAGGGCTGTCCAACTTGAGGAGAAAGCCAAACTCATTCAGAGTGATCTTTAAATGCTCGAAAGCCTGGCACAGGCCCGTCTGTGCTAATTCTCACCCAGAGAGCCAGGAGAGCAAGGGACTCTTTGGGGTAGTGGCCACATACTGGGATGTCGAACAAAACAGCTCTGCAAGGTTTGGGGGTCTGCTCTTTGCACTGAGACCCTGTTGATATTTTAAGTCTCAATTAGGATTATTTTGGAGGGAATTGTTTAAAAAGGAGGAAAACGTTCACTTCTTCCTAGAAAGATGCTACCAGACAATCCTCTGGCTGAGCTCTTTGGCTCCTTTCTCACAATAAAGAAAAAGTTCTGTATATCCCATTGCCCCTCCCTTTTTTTTTTGAGACAGGGTCTCACTCTGTCACCTGGGCTAGTGCAGTGGCACGAGCTCATATCATAGCTCACTGCAACCTCTAACTCCTGGCTCAAGGGATCCTCCTGCCTCAGCTGCCCACCCATTGCCCTTTTAAAGCCAGCGGATATTGGGATGCCAAGGCTCAGATGGGACTGCATGTGAAATCTCAAATTTTCCAGACAGTTTAATCTGGGTAAAGACAAACAGTTTGGACTCACCTCAATGCACATCTGATCCAAGGAGGTGATGACTTTACAGCTGGCAGAGCACAGCAGCACCAAAAGGAAGCAGCTGACATCGGGAGCCATCACAGGACCAATGCAATCCCAGCTTGGGGGCGCTTATCTCATGCTTGGAGCTGAGAAATCAAGTCACGCTATGATGGCCCCAGCAATTTGGCAGCTAGAGAAGTGGTCAGAAGGGTGATCTTGGAACAAGAAATGCTGTTGACTGCTCATAATTCTGTGACCCTGTGCTGCAAAAACGGGAAGTCCCCTTTGCATACTACCCATCTTTGCCAAAAATAACTGAGGACCCAGCCCCAGAATTTCCCAGTGCATTTCCTGTGTGGCCCTCTTGGGCTGGTCACACCGACTCTCAGTGCGATGGTTCTGATGGACTGTGTGCCAGCTTCAAGGGTTTGGCCGCCTCCAGCAGCCTTCTGGTCCTTTCCCCAGAGAGAGGCTGTGGAAGCTGGAAGCTGTACTGACCAGGCCACTTTGTTAGTTATCCTAGGTGAGTAAGTAGCAGAGGTGTCGGGGCATGCTGGGAGGGCAGAGCGCTCTGCGGGGGCGATGGAAGAACTGAACCCTTCGGTAGCATCTGCTGACCCAGGACCTGCAGCAGGAGGGAAGAGGTTTAAGAGTGTCCCTGCTCTGTGAGCCTCGGCTGCCACCTTGGCCAGCTTGTCCCTGCCCACTTCTGGGCTTTGTACAGGAGGAGGATTACTCCATCTCTCAGCCTGGTGACCCAGGCCTGTTAAAGCAAGTGAAGTGGAATCTCCTCCTGTTCCCTCCCAACCTGACCAGTAGGGGACACTGCTGTAAACAGAGCAGCCTGGCTAAGGGACAGCAGAGTTAAGGATGCCCACATTGGCCCTATTTCTTCTTAAAAATAGCTTTGAAGCAGGACTGCAATTACCCTCATTATGGTACAAGATGTGGCAGTGATTAAGGAAAGTGGATTGAATGGGCTGGATTGAATTGCCTCATGGTCTATTCTCCAGTCCCCCAGCAGACAGGAGATACTCCGTGTTACTGTTTTCTCATTCCATTGCCAAAAGCCCCATGCTTAGTATCAGAGTTCACAGTGACTTGAGATACTACTATTACCATATTGTATTACCACTAAGAAAATGATTACAGCAGCTCCCATTTATTGAGTCTTTACTGTGTGTCAGATACTGGGCCAGGTTTTATTTCTGTTTTTGGTACATTTCTCTATCCTAGAATATTTCCACATATTCTATTAAAAAGGTGCTATTATTTCCCTCATTTTATAGGTTTAGAAACTGATGCTTAGGGAAATTAAATGATCTCTCCACAACCCCACAACTAGAGAGTGGTAGATTGGGGCTTCAGGTCCAGACACTCTCACTACAGAGAGTGCCACTATTCTTCAAGGTTTAAGAAAAATTCTGCCTCCTTCAGGAGCAAGAATTGATGTGGTAAAGAATGTTCTTCATCTGGAGATTTCAGAGCAGATACTACAAAGGAAAGGGGTTGGAGAAAATGCGTAGTTGGCACTATGCCAGGGCTGCTGCACATCTTTGGGCTTTTCTGGTCACCCTTAAAGTGCCATCTTATCAACAAAATCACCTCTGAAGTTGCTATTGGCAAAACACAGTGTACGCAAACCTCGACCAACAACAGATCACCTTGATTCAAAGAAGACAGCCCTGGAATGGGAAGAGCGGAGGAGAGAAGGGGTCTAGCTCTAACCTTAGATCCATTGCTTACCAGCTGAGTGAACTTGGGCAAGTCCTTTCACGTCTCTGAGCCTATTTCCCCAACTGAAAAGCAGGAATTATAATTCCTATTCTGCCCACATCACAGGGTAATTATAAGGATCAAATAAAATCATATATGTGAAAATGCTTTCTTAACCTTAAAGCCCTACATAAATATGAAGAATGTGAGGCACAGACTCCTCTGAGGAACCCATTCCAATGTCACGTAAATATCACTCTCAGGAAATCGTCCCTGCCCCAGAGACATTGCAAAGGCATATTACTTTCCTTCCTAAAGAAAGGTTTGATGGCTCAGTTAAAGCTATAAGATTTTGTCATTTTCTGAGGCCACACTATTTGCATATGATTTGCATGTGTTTGCATAATGGATTCAAAAGACTCAGTGCAAGTGTATAAGAGTAAAAGAAAATAAATGAATATGAGTGACCTTCTGCCACGGCATTCAAATCAAATATTCAGGGCATAATACCCTGAAATGTGAAATAGATTAAAATTTAAACTATTGCAAACAGATGAGAAGATAGGTTTTAGAGTTTAGAGGCAAGAATGAAACTCTTATCTGGCCCCAGAATTTGGTTGTAAAGAATCACATACTCTCACAGGTCACCCCGTCCAAATGATTTTCATGCCTGAATTCTCTCCTCCACACCCCTTACCCCACTTCTCCCTGTAGACAAAAACATACTCACTGCATTATATTCTAGTCTATTCTGAAATGCCTCAGGAGACAGAAAACTTACCATCCCCTGACAAATTGTCTTGACCAATTCTGACTGTTTAAAAGGTTTTATCTTATATTGAACTTTTAAAGTCTTTCCTCTATGTTCGTCGTGTTTTCTTGTCTCCTCTGGCTAATAAAGTTCAAGCCCTTTTCCACCTATCAGTCCTTTAGGTATTTGAAAATAGTTATCATGTCCCTGAATCTTCCCCATTCTGGGTTAAAAATCTCTGGTTCCTCCATGTCATAAATTCATGCGTTGTTATCCCTAATGGTCTGTTTATTTGACTATTTTCTAAATCCCCCAAGAAAAACACTGACTTGAATTCTAATCCTATTCTGCCATTAACTGGTTGTGTGTCATTGGGACAATCTCTTTGTGTTTCAATTTCCTCAGCTGTAAAATGATGAGGTTGGACTAACTTATCTATAAGATGCTTCTCTTTTTTGGGGGGGGACAGACTGTCACTCTGTCATCCTGGGTAGAATGCAGTGGCATCATCACAGCTGATCACAACGTCAAACTCCTGGGTTTAAATCCTCCTGCCTCAGCCTCTCCAGCAGCTGGGACTACAGGTGCATACCACCATGCCTGGCTAATTTTTTCTATTTTGGGTAGAGGCTAATTTTTTCTATTTTTGGTAGAGGTGGGGTCTTGCTCTTGCTCAGGCTGTTCTCGAACTCTTGACTCAAGGAATCCTCCTGCCCCGGCCTCTCAGAGTGCTAGGATTACAGGTGTGAGCTACCATGCCCGATTTAAGATACTTCTTTATGTAAAATTCCATTATTCTATTTCAAAACTACAATTTCCAATTTACTTTTGTAACAAAGTGATTGGCTTGAGACAATAGAATTGAATTATATTTGCTTTTTGTTGACAATCTTCCTCCAGGAAGTCTTACCCCTGCTTGGCAAACAAAATGTAGAGAGAGAGGTTTGGCTAGAGCAATGGCTGCAGTCCCAGTTCAGTCACAGTGACCTTAAGGAATGAAGTTGCCATCACCCATGCTTAGAACCAGTTCTTACAGAGATATGGAGACAGAGAGAAGGTGAGAAAAGGCACCAGTAACTAAACTATTTCTACTGATTAGCAAACACATCACAGTGGGGAAACATCAGATCTGTGGACCCAAGAAGTTTTCATAAAGTTGAAGTGTCCTTCTATTGGATATTAATATAGATTTACATACAAATCCCAAATAATTCTTTTTGTTGTTGTTGTTGTTCTGTCTTTTATTCCACCAGGTTGCCATGCAGTTCATTCTCTGTGGTCAACCATATCCCCATGGGAGACACCGTAGAACTGCCCAATTTCATGTCTGGTGAGGCCCATATTTTCCCTTCCCAGTTTCCATGTGATTATAGTCTGGAAGTGATTTGGGGATCCTAGGATACCTTATTTGGCTCTTGAAGCCCTTTTCTGGTGATAACCCAAAGGCTAATTTACTTTTCTTTCAGGATGTGCAAACCAAAATATGCTTTTGTGATTAAATTTAGCAAAAAACTATATGTGTAATTAACATTATATGTTACGGACACCAGTTAGTGTTAAACTGACGTATTTCCCGCCCCCTCTGTATGGTTAGTTTTGGTTCTGCTTTTGGGTCAAGCCTACTTTCTGCCCTCCCTCCAGATGGTTAAATTTACTTGCATCTAAAATCCTACTTGAATATTTTAAGATATTTCACAGTCAATTTTACTCCTTATCATTATATTTCCCAATACGTGCTTAATTTTTTACCAAATTATTATGGCACAAAGTTAAGAGCCATAAAGGCCAAGATAAACCCCTCTTCCAAATCAATCCCACCTCTCTCTGATGGTTACATGGCGGGCGGGCTGCCTCACATGCACATCAGAACAGAGCCCTCAGTTCCTCTGATCCTGATTTCTTATCATGCTGCTATGCTCTTGCCTTTGTTGGTGACACTTGTCAAGTCACCAGGCTAAACAGAGCAAGTGATGCTGATCCCCTCACACCTTGAGAGGGGACATGGCTCTTCTTATGTCCTGCTTGATTTTGTAGGAGAAGAAAGATTTTTCCTTTACTCTCTTAGGTTCTGTCTTTTGTCAAGACAGATTAACAGGAAAAAAAACATAATAATTTTATTTGGTGTTAATATTTTTATGTGGCATGGGAGCTCCATAGAAAGAAGGGAAAACCCCAAAGGAGCAATTAGACCCAGGGCCTTATATACCATTTTAACAAAGAACAATGAATTGCAGAGATGTGACAAGACAAAGGAAAAAGGGCTTTGTGCTAGGAGCAGTAAATTGTGGGAAAGTGACCAGGAAATATATGGGGGAAACTAATGAAAGAAAAGGGTTGTTTAAGTAAGGTCTGTTTTGGCTCCTTATCTCCAGTGGTGAGAATGTTCTCTTCTTCCTGGGGGTATCTTTCTCATGGGAAATGTATGCCCTACTTTTAGGTAAAAATAGGACAGAGAGCCCTTCCTCATCTGCTGTTTCTCAATTGCCTTCAGCTCAAAATAATCAGTACACCAAAGTGGCATATTTTGGGGTGGCATGTTCTGATCCCCATCAATTTCAAGCTCAGCTTTGTCCTTTTGAAGCTGGACAGCCTTATTACGCTGCTCCGATCCTGCCATTACAGAACCTGACTATTTCTCTGTGCTCTTGGTGATGGCACTGCCACCAACAATAACAGTGCAATTTCTCCACATGGCACAGATAGTTCACCTCTGGCACAAAAAATATGCTAGGTGTTTTTTCATACCTCCAAGCCCAAGTCTTCTTGGCGTCTGTACTCAGGAGAAGGGGGGAGTCCTTCTTTTCCAATCCAGGGACAGTTTGTATTCCCTGTCCTAGGATTCACCTCTTTCCAAGATGACTGATACTGGAAATACCATTTCCCTGGGGGCCTCATTATGACAATTCACAAACTGTCTGATGCTGGAATATTTCCCCTAAGCTGGTTTTCACTATTTTCTGTGGTCATCTAGTACACGTGCATGGTTCTGGAAATATGTGTAGCATGTTAGAATATTTGTCAAGCTTTAACTTTCAATTAACCGTAACATCATTGCCATTCACTAACTCCACTTTCACGTGATGTATTTTATACAGGCGGAAATGTTAAAGGCATCCTTAGGGCTTTTCTCTTGAACTGTCAATGAATGTAATATTCACAGGCAGTGGGATACAGGAACTGGAGTGAGTACAGAGCTGGGAATTGGGGTTCTGCGATAAGCTTTCAACTTTAAAATAAAGTGGTTTTTAATAGTGGTGCATTAAAATCACAAATTTTAAAGCTAAAAGTAAGTTTTACAATAATCTAATCTAACCTTGTTGTTTTGTTCATTAAGAATGTAAATCAACAAACAGCCTATGAATCTAACTATCCCAAGAGTTGAGATTATTCATATTATTATTTAGCCAGTTACTTTTAGCTCTTCTGGAACATTTTTCACATCCTGTCTGATGTCTAGCCTTTTATTGTGAGCATCGTATTAGATTAAATTCCCATTGTCCTTTACAGTGAACATGGGAGGAAAGGATTTTCCAAACTAACAAAGAAGTCGGTGACAACTTCTATAAATGGTGATACGGCATCCTTCCTTCATTCTGGTGAACCTCAGAAATGTCTCCATCAGTGTGAATGGAAGCATTGATTGGGGGTGGAATGGTACTGACGTAAGGGCAGCTTTTGTTCATTCCTCTGCTCCAGTGCTCTGTCTTCCTCTTGTGGGTAGGGTTAGCAACAGACAAGGGTTCAACAGCCTTTATGGGTTTCCATCTTCTGCCACAGGTACACTTATGTCACCTTGGACAAGCCACTGGCCTCTAAGCCTCTCAACTTCTTCTATAAAAGAGAAATACTCTCTCCCCCTTTACCTGTCAAGTGTGCTTGTGAAAAGAAGGGTAACCCATAAAGAACTATGAAGAATTATATATTATGTCTAGTATAAAGCACTTGACCAATATTATCACATACAATTTCAGCATAATTTGTTGATGTTTGTCCTATTTTTACCCCAAATTCATAGATGAGTAAAGCAAGGTCAGGGTGGTTCAAGAACATGCACAAGTTCACAGGTGAAAAAGTAGAAGCCAGGACTCCTAAGTGTCTCTGTCTGATCCCAGACTGGCACTCCTGCCCCCCTCCCAACACTTCCTCTCAAGAAAGCCCTTTGATTGCAGCAGAAAGAATCCCAGAACTCAGCCATATGGCAGCAAATGTGCTCGGCATGATGTCTCAGGCACTCAGGTTTGCATTCAGGCCCTCCCAGTTTGCGGTCCTCTGCAGGGATTCTTCCTGGCACTTATTTGACAACCACATTTTCATAGGATGGAGAGAGTATTTGGAAGAGATGTCAGCCTTAGAAATTTAATCAGCTGGGCCGAAAGCAATCAAGATGCCATCTGGACACGCTCTGACTTCCTGCCCAGAAGATAAAGACATCTGGACTTAGTAAATGCCAAGGACATGCTGACTTGGTCCCCAGGCCCGTGAGCCACTCCTCGCTTCACGCAGATGCATTTTCTTAATTGCACAGAATCTACAGCTTGGAGCTGCTGCTAGGGCCACTGAGTGCCTAAAGCTATTGACCATCAAAGGTTTCACTGCTCATGACCAGTAAACACTGTGAGCCGTAGTGACTTTCCAGTGCTAAGGAGATGGATTGACTGCAAAGGTCACTGCAAATAGGCCTCTTTAATGATGGGGCAAGAGGTGGCTGTCCTAGGCCCAAATGATGGTTGATACAGAGACTCTGAATTAGGGCACATCGTGACTGCAAGGAAATGTTCAGTTGGGCTGAGAGGACATGTTTGTACAGATGAAGAAGCTAATTAAGTGGCTTGCCTGGTTTTCCTACCCAATCTCTGCTTACCGCTACTGCTTTCTCCCGTCGGGGAGGCTCTCCCCAATCCCCACAGTCTCCAGCAGCCAGCCTGAGTGCCCTGGGTGGGAGATGAAGGCGTCTGGGGAAAAGCTGAAGAACAGAAGTAAAAGGTTAAGATTCTTCACAGAGGGCTTGCATTGCGATGGCGTCTGATTATTTGCACATGGTTTTTAAACACCTCTGTAGAGATGGCTTGAATCTCACATACCAGTTTCTATTTTAAAGCAGAGTTTGGGTCCTTTCAATAAGTGCCCAAAGCCTCCAAATTTGGCAGAGTTGGAATCAAACAGCCCCCAACCCTCAATTACTTTCCCAGAAAGAAGCAGTATTTGTTCCAAGTACGCTTAGGAAATTCCTCTTCCGTAAATAGCACTGATAAAACCTATTCCAAACAGTTCTCTTTTAGCTCCTGAGTGGTTGGAACATACTAAAGATTTTTAGGTTTTTGGAAAAGATTTGCTAGTTTGGGGTGATTTACATTTGAGAGATTTTATTTCAAAATTATGAAAAATAAACTGTGTCTATAAATGTTTACTAAGCTTTCGATTCTAGCCTAAGATCTTCAACCAACTATTGTCTCTGACTTAAGAACAAAATCAAACCAACCCCAACAGCAGGAATTATCACGTTAGATGGATTGACGGGAAGTTGGTCAAAACCTTGCAGTCCCGCTGTCCTCTGTGCTCAGGAAAACCCATCTGCATTCTTCTCCTTTGATTTTCTTATAGGCTGCATTTATTTCTTTGTCATTCATTTCACTTCTACTGCATTTTCTTACCGAAAATCTTTTTCCTGTAAGGCCAGTTTTGTTTGCGTTGGGTTCTTGCTTCAATTGTGTCCATCTCTTTAAGGTTTCTTCTCCCCTCAGATTTTGATATTCCTTTATATTTTTGAACCTTACGTTTAGCTATGGCTTTTCATCGCCCTCTCTCCCCACTTGTTCCTCATTCACCAGAACTTTGTTTCTCTGGGACCATCACATTTCTTAGTCCCTGGAAGGCCCAGGAAGCACCCATTTGTTTTCTTTCCTCAGAACGTTGTCTCGCAGGAACTCGCTTTTCTGAGTCTTTGGTGCTGCCCAGATGCAGGATCGGACTGCAGCCGGCGCTGTTAGTGAGGAAACCTGCCTCACAGCCCAGCTCTGGGCTTCCTCCTGTTCAGGGCCTTGGGACCTAGTGGTCAGCTGAGCCTGGCCAATGTGAAGTGCTGCCTGGAGGTGAGCCCGGGAGTGGCGGGCTCTAGCCCCCTGCGATGTGGCGCGCCCCCCAGCCCGGATATTGGCCAACACAGTAGGCAGTTCACCTCCGAGGTGATACAAATCTAGCTTATGGCCTTTTTATTCAAATCAGATGCAGGTATTTAGAGCCTGTGGAGAAGAAAATAGGAAGCTAAGAACTGGTGTGTCTCAGGACTTTCTTTTTTCTTTTCTTCTTTTTATTTAAATCTTTATGGAACAAATTTATTGTCATACAATGAAGACAACTGGGCAAAGCTCTGTCACTCTTATGGGAACATATGAAGGTCACTGTTTATAGGTAAAAATAATTTTAGGTATACACTTAAAAAGCAAAACCAAATAAAAAGCATACTAGTGAAGTGATTTTCACAGGATGACACACCATATATACAACTGAAAAAAGGCAAAATGTTTGCATGTCACTCCTAAAACAAAAATTAATATCAGACATAACTCAAGAAAATAAGGCAGATACTAGTAGTACTGAGTTTTCCTGAAACTATAAAATATACATCAAAATGGAAAGATACCAAATGTGGACAGCTCCACCTTAAAAAGAGAAAAATGTTTCCCTGATAATAAGACTCAGAAATAGCCCTAATTCTCCCCATCGCTAAAACATTTAAGTGTTATTGGGTCAATTATAACCCTATGCCACTACTACCTTGTTAGTGATCAACAAATATTAACAATCCTAATCTCTTTTATTTTAGCAACTTGAAAAGCTACATTGGCATGAAAAATGGAAAATGAACAGATACACAAATCAAATACAAATATCTTAATTTTCAGAAGGTTTGACTTTTCATTATTCTGAGTACCACAAAAAGATTGTCAAATATTTGGGAAATATTTCTAAGAAATAAATATGGAAAAATTCTCTTTGGTATTACAACAGGTTATCAGTTTTCTCAAAGTATAAGAATTTCAATGCCTCAGGATTTTCAACAAGAGAGAAAAAAAAATCCATTTTATATTGCTAAATAAGCATGTATCAGATAAGGCCAGCAATAAAAAGGCATCGAGGTAGAGATGTCCTTGCATGGAGACAGAATCAGTGGGGGCCAAGCATGGGAAAATTGTAAAATTCTAGTGTCAAATTCTAACATAATTTTTCTCTTTGTGACACAATTACTATACTTCCTGTCGCAATCTACAATTATCAAAAAAAAAAAAAAAGGGGGCCGGGCACGGTGGCTCATGCCTATAATCCTAGCACTCTGGGAGGCCGAGGCGGGTACATCGCTCAAGGTCAGGAGTTCAAAACCAGCTTGAGCAAGAGCAAGAGACCCCGTCTCTACTAAAAATAGAAAGAAATTAGCTGAACAACCAAAAATATATGGAAAAAATTAGCCGGTCACGGTGGCGCATGCCTGTAGTTCCAGCTACTCGGGAGGCTGAGGCAGAAGGATGGCTTGAGCCCAGGAGTTTGAGGTTGCTGTGAGCTAGGCTGTCGCCACGGCACTCTAGCCCGGGCAAAAAAAAAAAAAGGAAAAAAGAAAAAAAGGAAATTCTAAACCTTCTGTTTCACTTTCTAAATATAGCTTAATTTACTTTAAACAAATCTTCCATAACAACTTCTTAAAGTTGTAGAAATGACAAAAATTATTTTATCAAAGGACTCATTTGTGTTTGCACTCATAGAATAGAGTTCCCCATAGAATTCCTTTTCTTGGTAACCAAACCTAGCGCATTTTTTAATGACCTGATTTTTAAAAATTTAACTATATGTATCCCTATTTGGTAAAGTGAGGCTGACTTACAGCTTTGAAACGTGCACAATAGTCACAAGCCAATAAGAAACTCAGCAAATGGCAAAAACTGTTTGCTTCATGTGGGTCAGTAATGTCAGAATTACTCTCCAAATTGACTTTGCGATATCCTAGGCTGTGGTTTTCAGGGTAAAATATGCGGCCTGGTGGGGACTTGCAGTTTTGTCGTGTCTGGAGATGGCAGCTGTCGTGTCAAAATGGCGCCCTGGCATGGGGAATGGCTGAGCTGCTCCACAGCCAAGGTCTATAACAGGTGGTTAGGGAACACGCCAGCCGCAGGGCTCAAGCCCTGTTTCTGCTGGGGATGGAGCGGGAAGCTGGATACTTTGAAGGGTTGGTTGCTTCCCAGAGTAGGAGAGGGCCCATTCCCAATCCAAAGTTCTATCAAGAAAATAGCCTGGCCATGGTCTACAGTTCCAAAGTAGATGTGCTTTTTATTGGGTTGTCATTTTTTTGTTTATACTTTCATCTGCAAAATTAGAAGATTTTTGTGTTTTACTTACAACTTAGAATGCTAAGCATTTACCATCTTCATAAGGAAGTTTATAAAAAAAATTACCTTTTATAACACCCACCTGCCAATAAAATAATAATATCTAGAACATAGTCCTTACTATTAACAGGCACTGTTCTAAGCACTATACAGATATTAACTCATTTACTCCTCTGACTAGATTCTGAGTAGTCATCTCTGGGTAAAGAAACACAGGGAAGCTACATAAATTGCTCAAGGTCATTGGGCAATGTGGCTGAGGAAGAGCTTGAATCCAGAGATAAAACAAGAGAAGGAAGGTGACCAGGAAGCCAGAAGAAGGGAAAAACTCTCAGAACAACCAGTTTTGCCCAATGCTTTTTTTTTTTTTTTTTT
>CAUYMX010130515.1:0-15777 GCA_963573855.1 Lepilemur septentrionalis | reverse complement strand
CCTTGGAGAAGGGATTATCACAGGAGATGTGACTCTGTCCTGGAGATATGGTTGAGGCTGTAGCTCCTTATTCCGCTGTTTATTCGGGGACTCTGTAAAAGCAGATTCTCAAAAAAACAAATTTGAAAGAGAGAAATTTACATCTCTTTTCTGTTCCTTCAGCTCTTTTCGGAAGTCCTGCAAAACAGAACTCCTGCAGGGTGCCTGTTAGTGAGAGACTCATAGGATTGATCCCTAACTTTTACTGGGGAAATTGTAGGATTAGATATTTTTCCTGTTATTTTTGCAAGGCCGCCCGTTTCACTCCTTGTTGAATTAATTTTAAATCGTCGTCCCTTGGCAGTTTATTTTCTTGATGACACCAAATGAATATCTGGTTCTTCCTTTGCCCCGAAATGGGACTTTTCTTGTTGATCAACTGAGCATCACTGAGTGAGAAGGAACTGCAGCCAATGTCAATATTTATAAATTTTTCATTAGACCTTAAAATGCTATGTTGAAAATGTATGGTAGTGCATCAGGTAGAGAAAGGGAAAGTTAAATGGGGAACTAAACCTCTGGTTTAGTGAACCTTGGGCGGCAAGAGGCGTAAGTTTCCCTTTCCTGAAAGTATTTGCTAGGGAGTTGTCTTGAAAGGATTATTTCTGTGACAGTTTATACTGAGGAAATTTTTATTGCGACTTTCCAGTGATGTTGTCGTATAGTGTTTACTGAGGACAGCTTTTCATTCAGGACTGTAGATAACATTGAGAGTTATAGACTGTCTCAAACCTTTCTGACCATACTGAATCAATCAAAGAGTACCTTTCCTTATTAGATTTAAGTTGGATTTTCTGTCCTTCCCTTGGAAAATGGTTGTATTTGCTGATAATTTGTCTTGATATTTAGTGCAAACTTCCCTTACTTCACTGCCTTCTAACTGTCTGTAACTTATACCATGTTCCACTGTAACATGATGTACAATTCTTCTGTTCTATGCACCTTTTGGGCTCTTACCCCATTTCTTTGTTACTTAGCTAATAACAATAACAAGAATGATTTCTGTGTAGAAGTCATTATACCTAAGACCTTTAAGGTCTTCTAGTCCAACCACCCTCTAACACATGATTGTTTCTGTAGCATCCCTCCGTCCTCAACTGTGGCCATCCTCAGGTTTAGACCATTAGTAATACAAGACTCTGCACCTTTTGAGGAAACCAATTTCATCTTTCTTTCATCTTCTTTTTCCTTATAGGCTCTGTCTCCTCCCAGCGTCCTCGCCTTCCATTCCGGTTCTAGCCTTTGGGTTCTCGTGGAAATAGACTAATCCCTCTTCCACAAAACAGTCCTTCAAATATTTGAATGACAGGAGCATAGTTCTATTCTGTAATTCCTGTTGGTTCTCGGATAATGTTGGTTATTGATGAATTTTCCACCTTTATTTTTCCTTAGAATTAGTTTTAAGACAAGTTAAAAAAGAACAAATACAAAAAACTTAATTGCAAACTTACGACTGGAGGCAGGCTGTAAGAAGAAATGTGGAAATAACTGACAGCTGGCTTGGTTGTTCTCTATTGAGTAAATATGTAATTATTGTCATTTTATTAACATCGTCTATTTTTGAGAAGACAGTAATTGTACTAGTGTATTGTGTAATTGTTAAAGCCGTTCTGTTTGCTTATTTGTCACTAATCAATGGATTTGGACTCACGTTGGCTTAATATGTAAATCTTAACAAACTGCTATTTGAAGGAACTGGGGAAGGGAGAAATATGTAAAAGATAGTGCCAGGTAAATACTGATTTAGCCAGGAACAGGCAGTACTGTCGGGTCACTGCATGTTAGGAAGCAATGAAAAGACCTCATTGTGTCCCCTCTGATTGAAATGATACTACCTGGCGTGACTGGAAGGGAATGCTTACTCACAGGGCACCTTCCTGGATCCTTGGGGGACAGTAAGATTTTCTCAAGCTTTCCTGATATTATTTTTAGTTAGTTTTTAGTCAGTTTAGTTATTTTTAGTCATAGATTTTTGCTCACCATTTTATTTAACTAATCTTATTTACTTATTTAATAATATTATTAAATTATTATTATTAATTAATTACAGAGTCTCACTCTGTTGCCCAGGCTGAAGTGCAGTGGTTCAACATAGCTCACTCATTGCAGCCTCCTGGGCTTGAGCATCTCAGCCTCCTGATTAGCTGGGACTGCAGGCATGAGCCACTATGCCCATCTTGTCTTCTTTTTTTAAATTTCATATTTTGAAGGTAATTTTTTAAAAAAAGAATTGAAATAGTCACATCAACTTTTATGATTCTCCTTTTATTTCTTTTTTTCTCTCTTTTTTTTTTTGGAGACAGAGTCTCACTATGTTGCCCAGGCTAGAGTAGAATGGCATCATCATAGCTCACTATAACCTCCAACTCCTGGGCTCAAGTGATCCTCCTGCTTCAGCCTTCCAAGTAGCTGGGACTACAGGTGTGCACCACCATACCCGGCTAGTTTTTCAACTTTTTGTAGAGATAGGGTCTTGCTATGTTGCTCAGGCTAGTCTCAAACTCCTGGCCTTAAGCAATCCTTCCACCTTGGCCTCCCAGAGTGTTGGGATTACAGGTGTGAGTCACTGTGCCGGGCTTGATTTGCCTTTTCTAAATGCTCTCACATATTCAAGAGAGAGATTCTTCCCTCATGAAAGAAGACCAAGAAAACTCCCTTTTCTACGCTAAAATAGCCTAGCCTCTTGGTCAAAGGAATAAGATTAAGTAAATCTTAATCTGAAGACCTCCCAGAGCAAGATAAAGTGATTGACCTTTAGAAATGAAAGGTTATAGCATTCAAATAAATAATCATTGGCCGCTGTGATTATATTTCTTAGATTTAGGTAAAGGGAATAAAAGATGTAGACTTCTGATCAAATAACAGCATGACTTTAATTTTCTATGATGATTCTAGAGTCATCATATAGGATGACTCTAGCCATCCTTAAGATATTCAAACCTATAGTATTATATTTTTGTATTAAATAATCCCTTCACATTTGGGATTTAATATGTTTCTAATGTTCAGTGTGATATATTTTTAATGGCCTACTGGAATAACATGCCAACATTATACAACAACAAAATTTTTTTTTTTTTGCTGATAAAGCGACATGTTTAATGACATACTGCTCTTCACAGAGATGACTACTGAGACTTTTAATCTATAATCCAGGAATATACAACCATGCAGCACAGAGGAATTGGCTAGATCTAAAATAAACTGGCTCCTTACCACAACTACCCTGTAAACACTGCAACCCCTTTCTACAAAGTGACCCTAATCTCACATGAAAACAATTAGTGTGGGGGAACCAGAAACCTAGCTTTGTGGCCAAAAGTGAAAACCAAAGGGAAAATAGCAGTTCAGTGGTTCGTTGGTGAAAGCAGGAAACTCAGTGTCCTTCACTGTGCTGCTTTGCTCTTCTCATTTTGCTCTTTTTGTCCCTCTTCTGCAGCCCATCCATGTTAGCTCTCAGTAGGTTTGAATAAGCCGTCTGAAACTTATTCACTTCTTTGGAGCAGAAAATAAATTTAATATTGCTACTATTTCTAACAACCACAAAGCAAGGATAATTTAAAAATCAAACAAATAAAAAACCACCCACTAGATCCCAAAGGCAGCCAACGCAGCTTCTTAATGACTTTCTTTCTGACCTACATAGTACAAATGAGATGATTGGAAATAGGGTAATAATTGATAGTAACATTATGGGAATCTTGTTAAATGGGTCTGAAATTGTGTTCTGTGCCTGGACAGGGACCTTATAGGGGAACTCTTACAGGTGGGCCAATGGTATTCCCAAAGTATGGAGTCTTAGGATTAATTGTGTGTGTGATGACCCTTTATTGAAATGAGTTCTAAATTCCCATTATTCCTTTCAAACAGATGATAAATTGGTAAAATGGTATTAATGGTGCTGCCAAATCTGCTGAGCATGACTCTAGGAAAAAAAGTGTTTGGTATAATCAAAGTTAACTTGGTGAACTACCAGCTATTTCAGATTTGGCAGATTTTGAATTGTCTTCTGGATGCCTGTTTGGATATGTTTATAGAGGTATTAATCTTCCATCTCTCCTTCCTCCTCCCTTCCTTCCTTTATTATTTGCTAAATTCTGGACGTACACCAAAGAATAAGATAGCTCTCTGTCCTCATGGAGCTTATAATCCAAAGCATTTTGAAAGAAATGTTCAAAAATACTAATATTGAGTATTAAATGATTTGGAATGATGTTCTTTATTTTTTACTTTTTTTAGTTGTATATAGATTAACTCACATTAACAGATAAACACTAGTATGGTGAGTTTTAGTAATTTCCTGGTAAATGCTGTGGAAGACATAAGCCTTTAGCAAGATTATTTTATTCTCCTCTATTAGATTTCATTATACTTCACAAGGCTCACTTGATAACCATTACAAAGTGAATCTAGTTGTTAAAATGGAAAATGGGATTTAGTTTGTTTTTTTTTTAACTTCAGATTTTACTTAAAATATGGGTTGCATTTAAATAGAAGAGCAGCATATTTAACATACGTAAATAAAAAACATTAGTAGATTTCACTCTGTAGTAATTTATCCTTTGTACAATACTTTAATCAAAGTTTGATGTGGTTTAAAGTTTTTTGTTGCTTTTTATTATTGTGATAAAATAATGAAACGTAACATCAGATTTACTGTTTTTAACCCTGAGAGTGTACAGTTCAGTGACGTTAAGTGCATTCACCTTGTTGTACGGCCATCAACACCATTTATCTCCAGAACTTTCATCCTCCCAAACTGAAACCCAGCCCATTAAACACTAACTTCCCAGTCCCCTTTTTATTGCTCTGACTTCTTTTATGTGGGACGTGTAGAAAACAATGTCCAGAATCCTTGGCTCTTTGTAAAATAATGAGTGCTAATTGAATACTCTCCATTACCGGGATGTGATAAAAATAAATAAATCTTATTGACTTCTCGAACTATTTAACTTGCAAAACTGTAAAGAAAGAGAATAAAGAGGTAAATAAAATAATAATATGTCTAGCCAAGTAAAACACTGGTGCAGTGGACTAGCGTGGAATTTGGCATAAGACCTCAGTTCAAATCCTGACCAGACTCTTACCCTAGATAGTTGCTTCTAGGCAAGTTCCTTAGCCTCTCTGAGTCTTAGTTGCCTCAGCTGTAGAATGGGAAAATAAAAGCTTGCTTTTCCTCCCTCACAGGGATGATGTGAGAAACCAAGGAATTAATTATGTCAAAGTATTCAGAAAATCAGAATTCACATTTCAAATATTAATATATATGTTATTTATGCCATATACCTGGGTGTTTTTCTCTTAATGTTTTTCCTTGCCAATTCTAAACTACCATTTTTTCATTATGCTTGACAAATCTAGGTGTTATTCCTTAATTATTTTTCTCCCTAAATTTTAATTTTTTTACATCTATGGTAACTTCATTTTCAGTGTTTGTAACCCACCACATTTCTGTAGAAATCTCACAGTGATCTATTGAAACTCTTGGTCCTTCATTCCTAATTTCTCATGATACTATGCAAATGACAGAAAGTGTGGCTTGTGCCAGAGAAATATGATATTTAAATCTTAGAATCAAAAAAGTGCCAGAGTTAACAACTTTTTAAAGGGGCTATTTTACCAACTCCATAATTGGCATTCTGTCACTGCTTAGACTTTATTTCATTTCTGCTCAACTCAATATATGGATTTTTATACAAACCATTTACCAAGCACTAGACAGTAGGACCTTTGGCAGATCCGATTTGTACAGGTAAGTTGTTTGTTATCCACTGGAGAGCTTCATTGTATTATTGGGACAGCTTCCGGTAACAGCCAAGAGTCAGAGCTGGTGACACTCAAAACCTCAAAGTATTGATGGGAACATCCCAGTACTAGAAAGAATTTGAAATGAAACATTTTAAGCTTGAGCAGTCAGTATCACATTAAGCAGGGAGATGGTAATGGGTCAGAAATTGGTTTTCCATTTTATTTAAACAGGATCTGGCAGAATGTAACTGGAATCTTTGAAGTTCGCGTATCTCATGATAACTCTTGACTTTTTTTTTCAAGATGGGTATGAGATTGAGACTTGAGATGATCTCTGATTATTTCTGTTAGAGTCCCTTTGTTGGAAAAATTATATTTAGAGGATTTCCTCTCTCTCTACCCCCACCAGTTTTTTCAGTTTTTGTATGCCTTCCAGAAACCCAGGGATTTCTTGACATTCTGGTTTTCTCGTACGTTGTATCCCCAATCTGACATCTGAAATGCTCCAAAATTTGAAACTTTTTGAACACTGACATGACACCCAAAGGAAATGTTCACTGGAATATTTTGGATTTCTGGATTAGACATGCTGAGCCGGTAAGTATGTATGACGCAAATATTCCGAAAACTGAAATCTAAAACACTTCTCATTCCAAGTACTTCAGATAAAGGATACTTGACCTGTATTGGTTTTGTGCAATTTTTTTGAAATTTTAGAGATTAACGAATTATGACTCACACTTCATTGTCTGTGCATCTTACATGTTAAAGTACAGTTTGGTGTTTGCCAACTGTTTTAAGCCGTTCATAACTCAAAGCTTTGATCAGATGTTTACATTTCTTCAGACTTAATGCAGACATTAGTTGAAACTTCAGTTCAAGCAGCCCATTTCCTCTTTTGTAAAGCAGTTAGTGCCTGACTTCTAATCTTGTGCCATGCTGTTTATCAACCTCTGCCAGATGGCTCACAAATTTGTCTGAGTCCTCTCCAAACACTCCATTCATCTTCCTGATCTTTTCTCAGATTTTCTGAGATCTCTGATCAGATTAGTTGCATTAGAAGGTTGTTTACCTGCTTCAGTTAAATGGGATCTTAGAGTCTTTATCTTTTGAGATACTGTAGTCCTTCACTTTTCACCAGTTGAGACCATCTGAAGATTCTTCTCCTGACATGTCTCTCCTCTGCTCTACTCAAAAATCTCTCTTTATCTTCTTCTTCTCTCCCTTTATTACTTTTTCTGAGGAACAAGTTATCTTCTGCCATATCTATACTTTCAGCTCCCCATTTGTGCTTTTGATTGTATCCACTCCAAGTTTTCTAGAATCTCGCTCCATCATCCCTTACCGCAATCCAACCTTTTTTCCATTTCCATAGATACTTATTTTCTCTATGTTCACTGGTCCCCTTCCTTCTACCTGTAAACATTCTCATTCTCTCCTTGTCTCAGAGAAACCCTCCCCTGACCTGAGGTCCTCTCAAGACACTGCCTTCTTTTCTACACCAAGTTTTTCCAAAGAGTAGGCTGTGTTCCTTTTCTCTGCTTTACCACCCACTGACGCTAATCTTTCTCTTTTTAATATTTCTGCCTCATCATTCTCTGTAGAACAACAGTTTTCAACCCTGGCAGCATTAGAATGATCTGAGTAGCTTTTAAAAACGCCTAATGCTTGTGCACCTGATTTAAATGATCAGTGGAAGCATCCCCGTTGATAATTTTAAAAATCTTCCCAGAAGATTCTGATGTGTTACCTGGGCTGAGCACCACTGCTCTAACTGATCACTGTCATAACCACCTAACTGTTAAATCCAACAAGTTTTCTCCCCAATATTTGTCCTGCTTAGCTTATTAGTTCTTTCAAAGTGAAAACCTATTCCTTATGCTCAAATACTCACAGTTGAAATAGTGCATTGTATTTGTTCTCCCAGCTTTCTGACTGCTCGTTGTCTCTGTCCTCTCTTTACTCCTCTTCCCCTTTCCTATTGCTAACATGCTGCTTCTGCCCATATTATTAACCTAGGTAGGTCTTCTAGTCTGTATAATCTAGATTCATGACCTTATTTCCTTGCATTAACATTATGTTTATGTAATATCTTCCTACTTCCTCTCCCAGAACCCAGAATCCTCATTATAAACTGCCTTCTAGGCTCCTTTATCTGTGTATACCATTGGCACTCATGTCCAAAGAAGAGTTTATCATCTTGCAGGAGTTGTTTTTTCTTTCTAAATTCTGGTTTTTTAGCCACCTTTGCTGTAAACATATTTATCTTCAATTTCATCTTCCGTTTTATCACTAACTGTTAACGAAAACCTATAGATTCTACCCTAGGAATTGCTTATTAATTTGATTTTTTAAAAATATTTCCACAGTCATTAGTCTTGTTCTGGCTGCATATGGACACTTACAGTAACCTACTAGCTGGTCTTTACTATGTACCATACATTGCTCTCATATTAAATTTTAGGCACAGCACCAAGTTTTCATGATCTTTTAAAACCTATGGCTTCTTATTGACTATAATTCAATACAAGCAATTGGCATGAAATTCCAGGTACTTGATAATAGTTCCTTGCCAGCGTTTTCAATCCATCCCCATCACTCTTCTGGAAAGACTTTATGCTTCAGCTGAATGGGGCTGCTTGCTGCTCCTAGCTTCTAAACATTTTTCTAACATTTCTTTTCTGCCATAAATGATCTTCTGTCTTATGAAGCTTATTTTTTTCCAAATCCCTTAGCCAGAAAGGTTTTTGCCACAAATGTTCTAGGCTGTGTGAATCTTTTTCATGGTATAGACTTCCAAATTCAATGTAGAACTAGTAGCTCCAGGTTTCTGGTTGCTTGGATCTCATTTAACCAGGATGTGTTTGTACATTAGAATATGGGCTCATGGCTGATGGAGATGAATGTGACATCCTGGAACTTTTGTACCAGATTGCTCTTTCCTTTAAAGTATACAAGGTCAAGATAAGGTTTTCCAGGTTCTTTATTTGAGACAACTCCCATGTTTCTTGTAGGCCATAGTCTGTCATCCCAGCCTCTAACTTTTGTGAAATACGCTATTCAGCCTTTGAGTTAAATGACAAATAAATATCCTAGAAAGTTGGAACTGTATACTTTTAGATTCTTTTAACTTTGCATGCTGTCTCTGCCCCTCGATTATTAAACCTAAATTGTCCTCCTTCTATCTTGAAAGAAATGAAATTTCTCAGCAGTAGCAAACAACAATGTGAATCTACTTAAGACTGTTGGTGACTCATTTATAATGCCAGCAGACACATGAAAACTAGAAAAATTAAATGTACAGCATCATTACCTTCGTGGTTAGTATTGCTGGGAAATGGCATAGTGCTTAGTGTGACATTTTAAAAGCTGAGACCAATTCCTTTGGAGAATGAGCTTTTGAAGTTGAGGTTGTGGATAATGGAATGACAGACTGGTAACTTCTTACTATTTGAGCTGCCTTCCGCAAGACTTTCTTTAGGATTAACCCTTATACTCTGCATATAGGCAGAAGCTCAGTCATTCCAATCATCGTTACCTGTTTTGCATAGATAATTTTGGACATGTATTTTTGGAGTTTTGAGAACATCGTTTTCAGAGAACATGATTTAAAATCTTCTTTAAAGTAGTAATTATTAGAAATTATCTAAACTATTAGCTTCTTCTCATTTGAAGATAATGGTACTGACATCTCCAGGGATGCTGCAGAAAAGGGCTTGGGTACCATGTGAACTAGCATGCCTGCAAGTTTCTTTCCAACTCCAAGTTGCATTGTAACTTCCATTCCATTTGAATTGTTTGCCAGCAACTGAGATGAATATGCTCTAGCGTAATCTTCTTTTTTTTTATATGTAATACATTTATAAAATAGATGGATTGCCTTAACAGTTTGTAGCTGTGGAAGAGAGTGAAACTAACCAGTCCAATGGAGACTGAAACAGAACCTGGGGCCCAAAAGTATACTTACTCTAAGCTATAAAATGTAATATAAATGCAAGTTATTTATGGTGGTCTAAGACCTGATCCTGTTACTTCTACTGCCTTTTATGTATACCCACCATAGTATAGGACTATACTTTTGCTAATAGGACAGCAAAAGACATTTTGTGAAAGGACAACATTGAAGTTCATGACATCTACTTACCTTACAGAAGCACATGGAGTGGAGAGGTGGGGTGTTTGAGTATGAAAAGAGATTTATTACAGGAACTTGACCCTAGGCAATTGTGGGATCTACTTAAACAGTCTCTGTGAAGTTATTGTCTTCACAACTCACGCTGGTGTTGAAATGCACAGGGCAGGGCCTCAGGAGGAAGAGAGGGATATAAAGCCGGGGGAGCAAGAACAAGCTATGACCTGCAAGAATGGGTGGGAATTTGTGTCAGTTCTCACTTTCTCCAACTCTAAGATATAGGTGTCCTACAGGAGAGGCATTATGGAGCTAGAGATACACTTGGCTTAGGAGTCCAAGATGCTGAAGGAAGATCCAGGAAAGCTGAAGCAGTTGGAGGCCAGGCAGCTGTCCCATGCCAACTTGTTAAGCCAACAATTAAGCAGCAACATTAAGGCCACATCTGTGGAGTGTAGAAAACAGTGGCTACTGCTTCATTCCTGCCCTTCACAGCTGGAGCAAAAACGTCTCTTATAGGTCCACCCTAAACACACAGGGAAGAAAATTCTGGGAAGTGTAGTTCAGCCTGGCCAAGTTGCCCATTACAAAGCCACTATAATAACAAATAGCCTTCCGTATAACTTCTCTGTCATTTCAAAAGGATAATATTCTACAGCCAAAGCTTTTTCCGACCTTCTCATCATATCTGGATGATAAAATAGGCATAACCGGTATATTTAATAGTGCCGTTAATGTTACTATGGGGCTGAGAGTCCTAAAGCGTGACTCATTTTATTGAAGAGTAAAGGATTCTAATGTAACAAAATTAAGAATAAATAGATGAGGATATTAGGGGAGATTTCTTTTAAGAGTTTCATCATCAATGTATGACATCAATCCTGTAATATTTCATATTATAATGTAATTTGATTCAGCGAATTTACTTGGCAAGCAGAAAGATATTATAAGCATATTAATAGTCAGCAATCCTTGCTACTCTCATATAGCTATATGAAATGAGATTCTTCTGAGTATAAAAAAATGTTAGAACTTGACAGGAGGAATTGATATGCGTTAGCTTGCACACTGTAAGCAACAAGTAAACATATGACCCTTTGAAACCTCTAGGAAAAGGTTATATGAAATTTCCAATTTTATATACAAGAGCCTGCTTGAATATTAGCATGTGCATTAATATTAAAATCTGTCCCTTAAACTTTAGGTTGTTGATCTATTGTTACCTGCTGGAATCATCATTAACATGCTTCATAAATATAGTCCACCTCCATTAATATAGTGACAGTGCTTAAGAGAGTATCTGTTAAAATAAAAATATTCTCTGGAAACACTCCAACACTGTTGGGCAGCTTCATGGTTTGTTGGTTGTCTTTCATGAGATAAAATTTAACCTTCTTTCCCGTGATGACAATATATTAATAAAATGCTTTAAAAACACACATCTCAGCAAATTGCTTTTCCTCGTGACAATTATTTGTCCTTCTTATTAACACTGTTCAGAGACCAGTGGTACTTTCTGAGAACAAAAGTCCTTTCTCAACCCCCCTTTATAATAATAATGGTGTTGCATGGTGTATACAGGGGCTTTGCATGTGCCACTTACGTGGTCTTGCAGGAATGGTGGCCCGTGAGGAGGAGGCAGAGGTTGTCATGGGAACAGTGAGCCTGTTAGATGACTAGGCAGGTATTAACATCCTCAGGTTAGAACTGAGGTAGTAAAACACTGAGAGTTGGAGGTAAGATAACTAGAGTTGGTTTCTGTTTCCTACAGTGAAACCCTCTTTGCCCGTTCACTCAGTTTTCTGAAATAATCCTGGTCGAAGCAATCACATACAGAGTAAATAGTGGAGTGAGGACTTAAATCCAAGTCATCTGACAATAAAGTCAAGGCCCTTTCCATTACACCATGCCTAGCAAGCCAATAAGAGCTATCGTTTAATTTCTGGAAGGTGGCTATCCACCTTTTCTTCTTTCTTTACCCTTCCCTTAGTCTCCTTAAGTAGCCTCCCAGCAGGTGTGTCTGTCCCTCTTCGCACCTGTCTTTCTAAACACAGGTCTGCACTCATCAATACTGGCTGTCTCTCCCCATTTGAGGCCTAGACCATCCTGAGCATGCCAGGGCCTATCTCTACCCATGGCACCAGCCCTGCTGCTCTCCTGATGGTTGTTTCAATTATATTTTAAGCTATCGCTTAAATGTAACTCTTTTTTTAATAAAATGAAGCCTCCCCCTTTCTTTCTTCCCCTGATTTAACTGGTTACTATCATAATTATTATTCCTATCCCATTAGATTATAATTATTTGAGTGTTTCCTCCACTAGATAATAGCCCAGGCCTTATCTGCCTTTGTAGTCTATCATCTGAGACATAGCGGGCACTCAGAAAATCTTTCCTGAACTGCTAAAACACCATGTAAGTGCTCTAATGGGGCTATGTGCATAGCCCAGTATTACTCTTTAGAATTAGGTAATTCAAAATCCTAAAGATATTTTTCAGCTTTCATTTCTAAACCTTGCAATATTATATGAAGTACTTGAACTAACTTTTCAGTAAAGCATATTTGAAACCTGTACTCTGGATGAATGTCTGTGACAGTGTCTGATGATTTTACGTACTACTGTGCAGACTGCAGTATGACTTTGTTTCTCAATACCTTCCAGTGGATTGTTGCCATTTGCTGGTCCGGATTGTTGATATACTTATGCCTGTGTCTAGTTGATTACAAGGGTGCCCTTAGGGACTGATGAAGTTATTTTAATAGAAATCCGTTTGCCCTTTCACTAAATGCTCCCAGAGTCTATAGTATTGTCACTTTCCAGTTGATGGGCTACCATTGTCGGTACAGTATGCTTTCAAGTGACTCTACTGCTCAGTGCACCGTCTCTGTAGAATGTATCAGTCTTTAACCTTCCTTTTCAGTCTGATGATTTTATTCATTTTTTTCCTTTGTATCCGTTGGATTCCTCCTACTACTACTTTCCACGTAATTCTTGGACTTTGCAACACTCACACTGTTGTTTTAGGGCCTTGAGAAATCCCATTTTTAGGTATTTCTGGTGACTTTTAGCATTGTTAACCGCTCCTGCTTTATTATTTCTTCTTTAAGTTGCTTAAAAAGATAAACTAAAACAGAGTGCAACATGATACCCTGGTTTATCAGGGTCATCTCGGCTCCTAGAAAACAAATTTGCAGACAACTTTACCAGGTTTTGTTTGCTTATAGTGAGCTGCACCTTGATGGGTACATGACATTATTAATGTTCCATAAAACTCGGATATATGAGTAATCAAAAAGTTTAAAGTACTTTAGAAATAAGTATTTTTTTAAGCAAGTTTTATATGCTACAGCAAGAAAATTTACATTTCTCCCTGACAAAGAAATCACGATCTGTCAATGATACATTACGATTCAGGGCAACTCATCCAATATTGCTTAGTTTTTTTGGTGTTTTTTTCTTTCTTTTTTTTTTTTTTTTTTGGTCTCCAAGTTAAGATTTTAAATACAACAGCATTTAAAAGGGAATACATATAGCTCAAAACAATGTCATCTTCATTCCTTGGTTGTTCATCCCCCTGGAGTTGTTGTTGACCTGGGAGTTCTAATAGAATATATGCTGAAAATAGGGGAAACAATTGTTTTGACATCAAAAGAGGAACAAAGAAAAAGAGATTATTTTTGCTTTTCCCAACTGCCCTCTGGTGGCAAAGGCACAACAGACAGCAAAGACATTTAACAAAAATTCTTGCTGCGTAGGTGCTGCTGGTGGTTCTTAAGAGGGTCTCAAACCAAAGTCTGTGCTGCACTTGTGTGCTTCTGAAAAGGAAGAGCAGAATATTCGGTCTCCTAATTACATTTTGCTTCCCGGCGGCATCTGTTCTTATCACAGCAGCACCAGGCTGCACCAGCTCAGTCAATGCTTGTATATTAACAAGAGACAATCGATAGAAAAATTAAAAAGGAAAGTCAAGGTAATTAGGCTAAAGCTGCTGTTTATGAGTTTTCAATAATTACTTTAGCTTCCTCTTGTTTTCCCATCTCCAGAAAAATAGGGTCTGATTGAAGGACTGGGTCGTGTTTGACTGAGGACATGTCAAAATTATACAATGCCAGGCAGGAAATAAAATTAAGCTGTATTTGTTTTAGAGCAGTAAAAGGGGCTTTGCATGATGGCATGGAAAGAATAGACGTTGATTTAAATGTGCCCATTAGCAGCTGTGCCTTTGTTGGTACCTGTTTCATGTCATCAGTTTCTGCACCACTGGCAGAAGCCCACTCAAAAGCATTGTGACATGTCATGTATTAAAGCTCCAGAGGAAGAGAGCGGGTGAATTTCTCCCAGAAATATCAGGATGTTTTGGAAATTAGATACCATCCTTTACTAAGCCATGAAATAAGTCAAAACCCCCATGGCTGCCATGGTGGGCCATACTTGGGCTGTTGCTCTTCATGGACATAATTGGGAGGGATCCCTGTCCACGTATCAGACCTTAATCAACAAGCTGTCCACATTAGGTGATGAGCCTAATATTTGGTTTTGACCTACTTTGGCATCTTTGTGCCCTGGTGCTGTGAAGTCTTCTAAATAAATCCAAGCCATCCTGTTTCTTACTGTTGCTTCTTAGATTGGTGTGTCTGCCTCTTAGGGAAAGGGGGAAAAAAATAACAGAGGAATCCCTAGTTTAGGAGAGATAAATCTAAAGAGAAAGGATTGGCTCTTGAGAGAGATATTTCATGTTTTATGTCCATTTACAGTCTTCGTTTGCGCTGTTTCTGTCAGCTCAAAGCACTTTATAAACTTTACAACCAAATTATGTACCAACATCATTTCATTCACTGCCGATATGTCGCTGTTAAACATCTGGCAGGTTCATATTTCCTGGAAGCAAAAAAATGTGGAAGAGAATTAGATCTTGTTAAATGTGCAGAGAAAATTTAGATATGCAGGATATAATATGAAGATATTTATTGAGCGCCTACTATATATGAGGCATTGTAGAAGACGCCCTAGGTAGAGGAAATAATATAGTAAACTCTCCCTACCGCCATCACCCCAAGCATCCCCTACCTCCATCCTAAGTTTGTTAATCAGAAGTAAGTGATGGAGCCAGGATTTGAATCCAGGCCAGTCTCATTTCAAAGCACAAGCTCTTAAACATTTTATTGCACTGTAATCTTTACTTGGGGTAAAGGAGGAAAAAAAAAGCCTCTCTATGGGAAGATGAAATATGTGAAGCATGGTCTTTACTCAATGAACCCAAAATCTAATTGATGAAAAGATGCTAGGTTGAGAGTGAGATGGAGGAGTATTGAATTAAACATACACGCTCAGAGGCATAGAAAAGTGAGATGACGAGGCACAGATAGAATAAGAGCTTTGGTGATAATTATTGCTAATTATTCTTGATGTTTAACAAGTGGTCTTATTCCACTGCTAGTTGAGCTTGTTTTTCCCATCTCTAGTGGGTGTGAATCTCCACTACATGTAGAACTTCTAGCAAGTGCCACCTGTCCTGATTGGTGATTTAGGTCTCTCATTTTTATAAGATTGTACCAAGACTCTCAGAAGATTCCTGATTCTGGACATCTTTTAGCTGAGGCCAACAAATTGCCAATGCAACTAAGCCTGGACATGTCTGATGGCTGAATTCATCGCTGCTTATTTATTGCCCATGATTCCAAATGTTTAGAAGGTTCTAGCTGATGCTTTCAAGATGAAAATAATATATGATAAGCATTTGTTCCTTTAATTAAAAGTGATTTCAAATACATAATCACTTCTGGATTAGCAATGTTTAAAAATTTGCCAGGGGGACCAGGCATGGTGGCTCATGCCTATAATCCTAGCACTCTGGGAGGCCC
>CAUYMX010130514.1:0-10522 GCA_963573855.1 Lepilemur septentrionalis | reverse complement strand
ACCTTGGCAGTGATCCCAGGGACAGGGAGGTGGATAGATCTGAGATATGTCTGATGGCAAACTGACAGCAGCAGCTGATGGGGTCTGTGCAGGGGCTTCAAGGATTCAGGATGCCTCACAGGTTTCTTTTTTTGTTTGTTTTTTATTTTTATTTTTTATTTATTTATTTTTTATTATTAAAAGGTTACGTATATTGCCCTTGCCCCCCTCCCCTCTCCAGTCAGAGCCTCAAGCCTGATCATCCCCCAGATGGTGCACATCGCACTCATTATGTATGTATATACCCATCCCCTCCTCCCCCCTCCCGTCTGCCCAACACCCAATAAAAGTTGTTCCCTCACAGGTTTCTTGATTAAGCAACTGGCTGATAGGAGGTACCATTTACTCTATTCCTGGGAAAAGTAATTACTTACCCCAAACTTAGCTTTTTTGGTTATTGGTCATTTTCAAGTAATCTGAAGACACCAAAGTTACAGGATTAAAGATGAGAAGTGATTTAAACAAGGCTACATGTGATTTATCCTAGAAACACAAAAATGATGTCTTCCATGGGCACTGAAAACAACCTTTCTCCCTTCTCTTTCTCAAACACTTGAAAAGCAAAACTCTCTAGACACATGGAAAGATGTTTAATGTCATTAGCCATCAGGGAAATGTAGATCAAAACAACAGTGAGATACCACTCTACACCCACTAGGCTGGCTACAATAAAAAAGACAAACAGTAATAGCAAGTGTTGGCAAAGATGTGGAGGCACTGGAACCCTCACACACTGCTAGTGGACATCTAAAATGGTATCGCCACTTTGGAAAACAGCCTGGCAGTTCCTCAAAGGACTAAACATAGAGTTACCGTATGACCCAACTATTCTACTCCTAATTATATACTCAAGAGAAATGAAAACATACGTTCAAACAAAAACTTCTACACAAATATTCATAGCAGCATTATTCACAATAGTTCCAAAGTGGAAATAACTATAAGGTTTACATTATACATATTATATATGTGTGTAAAATTTGAGTTTATATAACTACCCCAATGTTTATATCAACTGATGAATGGACAAAGAAAATATTCCACAATGGAATATTATT
The DNA here is from genome assembly GCA_963573855.1 of Lepilemur septentrionalis. Lineage (NCBI taxonomy): Eukaryota > Metazoa > Chordata > Mammalia > Primates > Lepilemuridae > Lepilemur > Lepilemur septentrionalis. Next base: position 9,425 of record CAUYMX010130514.1, on the reverse strand, counting down.
TGGCAATAAAAATGAAATACTGATCCATGTTATAGCATGGATGAACTTTGAATACATCATGCTAAGTGAAAGAAGCCAGTCACAAAAGACCACATATTGTATGATTCCATTTGTGTGAAATATCCAGAATAAGCAAATCTATAGGGATAGAAAGTAAATTAGTGATTACCTGGGACTGGGGGCGGGGTGAATAGAAAATGACTGCTAATGGGTATGGGATTGCTTTTCGGATTATTGAAAATATTCTAAAATTACATTGTGGTGACAGTTATACAATTCTGTATATATACAAATATATACTAAAAATCATTGAATTATATACTTTAAATGGGTGAATTTTATGGTTCGTGAAATACATCTCAAAAAAGATGTGGGAAAAAACTTGCTAGAGGTTTTTTTTTTCATTAGCTTACTTTTATGTTCTGTGAGAGAAGCAGGATGTTAGAGAGTTCCAAGGTCAAATATACAGGCAACATCAGGGTAAACAGGTCTCTTTTCTGAAGGCTTCTCAGGGCTTTTAACTCCAATTATGTACACAATGTGCATAATAAATCACCAATATGGGGTAGAAGTGGGATACAGGCTGCATTATTTCCCAAACATATCTGGCCCACAGAACTTTTTTTAGTGGAGCAGCATCACACAGGACTAGGTTTTGCAGAGCCCACTCTGGGAAACCATGTGCTTAGTAATTTTCCCATTCACTCATCAAGCACTACTTGACCCCTACGGTGCTCATGCAACTCAATCACTTCTGGGCTATAGAGATGAGGTCAGTACTTTCCTTGAACTCATAGAAAGCAGGTCTAGAAGAAAGAAAAGGAATGTGTCAAATAAGTTGAACACATCAGGAGAAGCACAATGCCAGTGCTATGAATCAAATGCTGTAGGGCCCGATGAGAGAGATTAATTCTGACTATGAACTGGGGAACCATTCATAGAAGATCCAGCACTTCAGCCAGGCTTTCAACAGGGAGTGGGCTGTGGACACATGGAGAGGGGAGGAAAGGATCTGGCATGGGAGCTCAGGTCCCAGGGATAAAGAGGAGGAATGGGTGTGTTTGCAGTAGGAGAACAATGAGTAGTTTACTTTAGCTTGAATATGAATGAAGCATAGTAAGATAAACAGCTGTAAAGGACTGTGGGTTGATCTTGGAGAGCCTTGAAATGTCAAACCCCAAAATATTAATATTTAAACTTCATCCTCTATGAAATGGAGACCCATGGCAGTGAGAGTGGTCCTAAACAAGTCACTCTTTGAGCCTTAGGGGTTTAATCTGTAAAATGGGGCTCATTCTACAAGCCTTATCTGACCTCCCTGTGTGAGGATCAGAGAACTTGGACCAGGCAGTGTAGCCCTGAGCAAATTTTATTACTCAGCAGTAGAACAGCTGTTTCCAGTTCCTTCAGAAGAATGTGTGTCTCAGAAACACCTGACACATGATATTTCATCTCTGTGTCAGGGTCAGATGGGAAATCTGAGATGGAAAATGAACGCTTTGAAACAGAACATATTTTAAAGTTCTCCTGTAGCAGTCAACTCAGATCTGTATTTGATTTCATTTTATTTTGTTTAGAATGAAATAGGGACTGCAAGGAAGGAACAGCTGCTGGAAACAAAGACAGGGAAAGAATATAAACAGCAGATTGCCAGACTTCCATGTCAAGTACTAAGACAAGGACTGTGTGTGTGTATGAGGGACGGGGGGTGGGTAGGAAAGAGAGAGTGTATGAGCGTGTGTTCTAGAGAGTATACATGCACGTGTGTCCGAGTATGGATGAGTGTATTTGTGTATACAAATCTGTGTGAGAGTGTGCTTGTCTCTGTTAATGTGTGAGTTTGGGGTGAGTGTCTCTGTGTATGTAGGTGCATGTTGGGGGTAGAGGTCCACAGAAAAGGCACTCCAGCAAAATTGCTGACCTGTTTACATTTCTCCTACCATATGGTATAAGAACAAAGCAAGCTGGAGACACTGATCCCAAGGTACTGCCAGGACTGGCAAAACTCTTCTCACAGGGACACCAAACCTTTATAGGCAGAAATCTCTGCTAGCCCAGGAGCCTTACCCGGCTGAGCTGTCCCGGGAGCGCCGAAGCCATCTTGCCACCATTTGTTCTATTCTGTGTGCTTTCCGTGTCTGGAATAAACTGGTCTCCAGCTCTTCCATTTACCTAAAAGGAAGAAGAATGTTCTTAAGAAGCTAACCTAAATACTATAAAGAGGATTCTGGCAAATCAGTATGATGTTTCCTGTATATACCCATTTTAAGACACGCTGATCAAATAACTAGTGTTTTCCTTCTATAGGAAATCATCATAAATGGGTACTCAGTGTCCACAGAGTGAACAACTTTAGTAATCCTCTGCCCTAAAGAGAGTCTTGTGATAAACAGGTTGGCTTAATATCTTAAAGAGTTAAACCTAAGCGATAAAAGGATGAGACAATAAAATAGATACAGTTTCTCAAACTTTGTGAAGAAATACATAGGAAGAAATATACCTCACTGTATTTGTCCTCCCTCCCCTAGCTACCTGTACAGCCCTGGACAACCCAGTTTGGTTTTGCCTTTGCTGGGAACTACATGTTCATGGAAGCATTGTTAATCACATTGTATATATCTTCTGAGTGCTGCTTCTTTTACTCAATATTTTATATTTAATTTTTGAATAGGTAATTCACTTGTATCATTCAACATGAACCTATAAAAAAGATACACAGTTAGCATATTGTGCTCTTATAGATTTGTTAAGGGGGTAGATCTCATATTCCGTGTTCTTATCAAAATAAAAAATACATAGACAGTGAAAAGTCTCTCTTCTATCCTTACTTGCCCCCATCCACCTAGTTCTCATGTACACACATAATCACTGCTCTTTTTCTCTATTTGTCCTTCCAAAGTTTCTTTATGCCTATACAAGAAAATATAGGCATTGCATTTCTTCTTCTTAACACAAAGGGTAGTACACCATGCACATTGTTCTGTACCACGCTTTTTTCTCCTTAGCATATATATCCTTGATATCTTTTGACGTCAGTAAATAGAGCGTTCCTTCATTCTTCTTGAAAACTACTAAGTATTCCATTGTATGAATGTACTGTAATTTTAAAAGTAGTCCTCTGTTGACAGACGTTTGGGTTACTGCCAATCTTTTCCTATTATAAACAATACTGCAATGAGTTATGTTGTACATATATCACTTCTGCATGTATGTAACTGTATATCCGGATAAGTTCCCAAGTTTTAAATTGCTAGGTCAAAAGTTACATGTATTTGCGCTTTGATAGATAGATATTGTCAAGTTACCAAGAAAATATACACGTGCGCTTGAGATTAAAGTCTCATAAAGCAATATGTATTGATATTTTTCTATTCTATTTTACTTTTCAAAATACTAGTCTCAACTCACTAATTTCATAATCCAATAAATAAATCGTACAATATAAGGTACAGCATTGGGAAATAAACATGGATACAAAGCAAATAAAAAAGAATTATAAGAGACTAAGTGGCTTAACACTACACAAATAAATACATTTGAAAACTCTGATGACACGGATGGCTTTCAAGGAAAATATAAATTATCTAAGATGACCCTAGAAGTGATAGAAAATCTACAAAGACAATTATCATAGAAGTGCAATTTGTTAAAGAGCTAATCTCCACCCCCTAAGAAAGCCAGGGGCAGACAGGTTCAAAGGTAAATTCTTATACATCTATATGAAGCACCCCCTAATGGTTTTTTTTATTTTAAATAATCTTTTATTTCAGAATACTTTTAGATGTATAAAAAGATTGCAAAGATAATACAGAGTGCCCATATACTCTTCATTCAGTTTCCCCTAATATTAACATCTTACATAACCATTGTACCGTTGTCAAAATTAAGAAATTAACATTGGTACAATTCTATTAACTATAGACTATATTCAAATTTTACCAGTTTTCCCACTAATGTTCCTTTGCTGTTCCAGGGTCCAATCGAGGATACTATGTTGCCTTTAGCCAGCTTAGTTAATTTTTTCCCCAATGCTATTTCGACTGTTCTAGATCATAAAAAAGTAAAGTTTCCAATTTTTTTTTACTTTATTTTATTTATTTTTTTTAATATATTTTTTTTCTTGGTGCCATGACTCGGATTCGAACTGTCCAAATTCTTTTTAAGGAGCCAGCAGAACATTGATACCAGTTCTGGCAAAACAATATCACAAAGTAAAAATGCAATCTCCCTTACAAATATAAATCTGCTACATAAAATATTAGCAAATAGAATCCAGTAGCAATCAACAGAGGAATAGTGGGATCTATCCCAGGGGTACAAGGAAACAGAACTAACCAGGATATAAAAATGAAAACAGAGCCTGGTGTGGTGGCTCACACCTATAATTCCAGGGCTTTGAGAGGCCAACATGAGACGATTGCTTGAGGCTAAGAGTTCAAGACCAGCCTGGACAACACAGCAAGACCCCATTTCTAAAACAAAATTTTTAAATTAGCTGGGCATGGTAGTGCACACCTGTAGTCCCAGCCACCCACGAGGCTGAGGCAGGAGGATTCCTTGAGCCCAGGAGTTCAAGGCTGCAGTGAGCTATGATCATTCTACTACACTTCAGCACTCCAGCCTGGGTAACAGAGCAAGACCCTACCTCTTAAAAAAAAATTAAAAAAAGGACATCCAAACTGATCACTTTGAAAACCTGGAGACATTCTTTTCAGGTAAATGGAAGACAAAGACATTTATCCATACAAATTAATGGATAAAAAGGTTAGCATGGCCGTCGCGGTGGCTCACCCCTGTAATCCTAGCACTCTGGGAGGCCAAGGTGGGAGGATCGTTCAAGGTCAGGAGTTCAAGACCAGCCTGAGCAAGAGTGAGACCTCATCTCTACTAAAAAAAATAGAAAGAAATTAGCTGGACAACTAAAAATACGTAGAAAAAATTAGCTGGGCATGGCGGTGCATGCCTGTAGTCCCAGCTACTTGGGAGGCTGAGGCAGAAGGATTGCTTAAACCCAGGAGTTTGAGGTTGCTGTGAGGTAGGCTGATACCACAGCCCTCTAGCCCAGGCAACAGAGCAAGACTCTGTCTCAAAAACAAAAACAAAAACAAAAACAAAAAAAAAGGCTAGCATGGACATAGGATGCAACCAAAAATAAATTCCATTTAGATCAAGTGATGTGGAAATCTAGCTTTATTTTACAATGGGGACCTCAGACTTGAATACTGTGCTTAGTTCTAGGCATCTTACTTTTTAAAAATGTATAGAAGACTGCTCCAAAGGGAGTGAGTTATCTGCATTGATTGGACACAATCAGTTACAGGTTAGACTTGTTCTACTCTTTCCTCCCTTCTCACTACTGTACTTGACTAATCTTTAAAAAAATATAAAAGGAATAATAGAGAGATTTCTATTTAAACATGTTGAATTGAAACAACGTCTTAATCTCTTCTTCTTAAATGCTATAAATCCCAGTAAAGGAATAAAAAAGGTATAAACCCATAGGATAGTGAATACAGGAGAGAAGACAACAACAGATAAAAGATGTCAACAGTGTTTGGAAGATAGAAAGTGTTTGGAAGAGACGTAACTGAATTTACAGAACAAAGGAAACAGAAACCTATGTGCCTTCAGAAAGGGATTCTGATGAAAAATGACCTGATTTGCCCAATGGCACAGGAATTAGAGGCAGTAGGTACAAGAGAAAGCAGGAATGAGGGATAAGGCTGAAGAGATGGCAACAGGTCTCTGTAAGCAGCAGTTGTATTCACAGCCCCCATCCCACCCATTTTCCACCTAGACAACTAGCCCTTTTTTACCCTCCTGGAGACAAGAGGTTTATTTGCTGGAAAAATCAAATAAGGGGAGCTTTGGGAAACTAGGCACAATAGAGGGTACAGGAATAAAAATAGAAGGATTAAGTAAAACTCTCTTTACTGAATGCCAAGATGTCCAGCCCCTTCTTTTGCCCAGTTCTCAGAACACAGGCAGCTAACACTTTATATCCTGCTATAGATTGAATGTGTGCCCCAAAGCTTAATTCCCAATAGTGTTGAGAAGTGGGATCTTTAAGAGGTAATTAGGTCATGAGGGCTCTCCCTCACAAATGGATTAATGCCATTATTGTGGGAATGGGTTAATTATTGAGGGTGTGGGTTCCTGATAAAAGAAGGAGTTCGGCCCCCTTCCACACTCTCTTGCCCTTTCACCTTCTGCCATGGGATGACATAGCAAGAAGGGCCTCACAAGATGCCAGCACCTTGATGTTGGACTTCCCAGCCCCCAGATCGGTGAGAAATAAATGTCTTTCTTTTTTCTTTTTCTTTTTTATTGAGATAGAGTCTCGCTCTGTTGCCTGGGCTAGAGTGCCATGGTGTCAGCCTAGCTCACAGCAACCTCAAACTCCTGGGCTCAAGCAATCCTCCTGTCTCAGCCTCCCAAGTAGCTGGGACTACAGGCATGTGCCACCATGCCCGGCTAATTTTTTTCTATGTATTTTTAGTTGTCTGGCTAATTTCTTTCCATTTTTAGTAGAGACGCTCTTGCTCAGGCTGGTCTCGAACTCCTGACCTTGACCGATCCTCCTGCCTCAGCCTCCCAGAGTGCTAGGATTACAGGCGTGAGCCACCACACTCAGCCAATTTATTTTCTTTATAAATTACCCAGTCTGGCCGGGCATGGTAGTTCATGCCTGTAATCCTAGCACTCTGGGAGGCTGAGGCGGGAGGATCGCTCAAGGTCAGGAGTTCCTCAAGGTCAGGAGTTCGAGACCAGCCTGAGCAAAAGTGAGACCCCATCTCTACTATAAATAGAAAGAAATTAATTGGCCAACTAAAGATATATATAGAAAAAATGAGCCGGGCATGGTGGCGCATGCCTGTAGTCCCAGCTACTCGGGAGGCTGAGGCAGAAGAAAAAAATTCTCAAAAAAAAATTCTCGTTTGATGGATGTAATACTTTATCTTTTTGAGGATTTAAATTATAGATTAAAATTGTTTTCTATTTCCTGCATTGTCTCTGTTTCTTCTGATTTTTCTATTGTTTGATCTGTTTTTCATAATACAGGCTTTCCTTAAAAATCCATTCATATGTAAAAGTAAAGCAGTAAAAACAAATGATTAGAAGCTTCATATGTTAGGTCAGGCTTGTTGATGAATAGATTTCAGTGCATGGTGATCTGGTAGCAAGTTGCCTTTTCACTGGGGGAATCTTTTCCCACTATGAATTCATGAACATCATTCCATATTAATATTTAGGCATTTACACCATCATTGTTTAAATGGTTGGTTATTAGTATTATTTTCTCTGATCATATCATTTATTCAATAAATCTATCATTAGACATTTTTGTCTTTCCAATTTTTATAATAAAAATCCTTATTCAAAAGAGGAGACCAGAGCAGACAAGGAAGAGGAAACCAGACCAGAAGAGGAGACGAGACCAGAGGAGACCAGACCTCACGAAGAAAAGGAGACCAGACCAGATGAGACCAGTCAAGGAAGAGGAGACCAGACTGGACGAGGCTGGATGAGGAAGAGGAGACCCGATCAGAAGAGGAGATAAGACTAGATGAGGAAGAGAGTGCTAAGTTCTTTTTATTTTTATTTTATTTATTTATTTTTTGAGACAGAGTCTCACTCTGTTGCCCATGCCAGGCTAGAGTGCCACAGCATCAGCCTAGCTCACAGCAACCTCAAACTCCTGGGCTCAAGTGATCCTTTTGCCTCAGTCTCCCAAGTAGCTGGGACTACAAGCATGTGCCACCATGCCCGGCTAATTTTTTCTATATATATTTTTTAGTTGTCCAGCTAATTTCTTTCTATTTTTTAGTAAAGACAGGGGTCTCGCTCTTGCTCAGGCTGGTCTCAAACTCCTGACCTCAGCGATCCTCCCACCTCAGCCTCCTAGAGTGCTAGGATTACAGGCGTGAGCCACCACACAAGGAGGGGAGTGCTAAATTCTTAATATGCAATATCTCATTCAGACTTCATGAACCATCCTATAAGATAGGCATTGTTTTTTTTCCTTGTTTACAGATGAGGAAACTAAGACTTAGAGAAGTTATACAATCTGCCCAAGGTAACACCTTAACTCATGAAACTGAGAATCAAAACTAGGCCTGACTCCAGAGTCTCTGCTCTTAGCCATTATGCGAGTCAGATACCTTCTTTCTGCCTATATGGTTGTTCCCAGAGCTTCCTGCAAAGGTGTCCTCAGGCTGGCCCTGGGGCTGAGCCACAGCTGCTGTCCTGGTGATTTCCAACCCCAGATTTTATTTTTACTGTGGATGGGGGGAGGGGCACAGTCCTGGGCTGGAGTGCAGAAATTGGGCTTCTTGTGCTGTTCCGTCTCTGGACACAAAAGGGTGAACTCCAGCAGGCATTTCTTGCACTAGGCCTCACTTGCCTCATCAGTAACAAGAGAAGAATAATCCTACTCATGGTGCCTGCCAAAATTATTCTTTTTTGAGATCATATATGGAAGAAATCTGCATAAAGGATTAGCATTTATTAGACTATGTATATATCTAGCCCCCAACCAAAGTTCCAGACTTAATTCCCAGAAGTCCCCAGCAAACTTGGAAAACCTCCAAAGGATCCTCACCTCCTTGCCTTTGCTCATGCCTTTCCACATATCTGAAAGACCTCCTCATCTTCACCTACCATAATCCTACTTATTCAAAAGGCCTACTTCAGATATGTAAATTACACTTTAATAAAGACAAAAAAAAAGGCCTAGTTCATAGGCTTCCTCCTAGAAGGTGTTTGTGGACAGCTGTTCTTGAAGCGATCCATCTCTCCTACCTAATCTTTGGCTGTAAGCACTTAAGACAGGCATCACTCCTAGCCTTACCATGTAATTACTGATGTATAAGACATCTCCTCTATGGAGGACATGTATTGGTGTTTGCTTGCCTAATATCTTCTCCTGCTTTGAGTAACAGCAACTTGATTTTCCTCTGGTGAACAACCTTCCCTCACTTTTAATTCATATGATTTGGATGGTGTCAAACCCACTTCCAAATCCAGAGGTAGGCATGTGATGTAGGCCGATTCAGAGTTACAATAATGGGTTCAGTGAAGGGCAGGTTGACTCAATTAAAAGCATTGAGAATGACTCCCAGGACTTTCGCTATGACCATTGCCATAAAAACCTCTATTTTTCCTACAATTGGATGTAAACATGGAGCTATGAGAGGCTTTCACATGGGAAAAAAAATTCCTGAGGATGAAGCCACCCAAGAGCAGGTTATAGAAAGAGACCTAATCTGGAGGATAACATTGTTGGAAACCCTTGGATCTTAGATTCAGCTATTCCTGAAACTATTAATAGAAGTAACCTGCCCAGGACAAAAAAATTCTGTCCCCTGACCAGATTCTTTTTTTCCTTTCAAGCTAGTTTGTGTTGGATTTCTATAATGTAGACT